>WNNJ02000563.1:0-248227 GCA_012934845.2 Pomphorhynchus laevis | reverse complement strand
CTAAATAGTATATATATACTAAATGGTATATATATGCTCAAAACCATAGCATAAAAATTGTGATCTTTTTATGCTAAACATATATTATCGAACATTGATTCTATCATCATTGGGAATGGATTAAATCTTAACTTGGAAAAATAAGTATATACCTGTGTTGTAGGAAGGACTAGAGCGCAATGTGTAAAATCATCCATGTATTCGGATTAGCGGATTTTTATATGCAACCAGTGACATGACACCTTAAATGTTTGAAACCTTGTGATAAAAAATACGTCGACTTTTTTATCGATAGCTCGCTACAGATCACTAAGTAAATTATAAATACAATTAAAATATTTTTTAAATTAGATTTGTTCATTGTTGATTTTCAGTGACTGTATTATATATAATATATGTGTGATTAGTAAACTAGTAAAGTACAGAACACACTAGACGTTACGCTTTATTGCTTTATCAATCTAAAACATAGGTAACATTAAAAATCAAATCGGAGACAGAGACAATAAGAAAAACGCTGAACTCAGGTTATGTCTGTTTGGAACTCAAATGATTGCATAAATGAAGGAAATCGATAACTACAAACAAACAATTACACGACCATCGATATAGAAAAGCTAGATAATATCAAACAGAAATTAATAAATCTGATTAATGAACACATTAGTAGAAATTACCTACAAGGAAGTATGTTGATCAACTTATTCCAAAACAAAAAAAATCGGTAGATACTACCTACTACCAAAAATACACAAATCATGTAGACCAGCGATAGGACGACCAATATTCAATTGCATCGGGACAACAACGGAAATGCTATCAAAACGATTACATCAACTAATTTTTCAACTAGCCAAACAAGTAATGGAACATATAGAAAACACAACCAAATTTCTAATCAAACTAAATGCGGTCAAAAATAACATCCTGCCCACGGATTTGTTAATCACGATGGACGTGGAATCACTATATCCCTCTATTCTATATGCAAATGGCTTAAACGCATTAAATAAAGCAATGACAGCTAATAATTGGTGTGAAAAAAGAGAAATTTTGTTTTAGAAAGTATGGAATTTATTCTGAAGAATAATGTCTTTAAATTTAATGGCAAACACTTCAGACAACTAACAGGATCAACCATTGGCACAGCTGTTGCACCGAGTTATGCCATAGTATTTATTTATAAGTGACTATGAAGTAAACATGATGCAATCATTTGAATTAAAACCTTTTTTATTCGTACCTTACATTGATGATATATTCATGGTTTGGAAACATGGGCAAACAAACTTAGAAAAGTTCTTTAGACATAAAAATTTCGGATGTTCAAAATTCACCACATCAGTCCCAATCCCTGCCAATTTCCTGGACGTTTCAGTCTATAGAGACGATAAACAAAATATACAAACAAGTATTTACAGAAAATCAGCATCAATACCGAACTATCTCCACGCGAATAGCGGGCATCAAAATTGTACAAAAAAGCAACTACTCATAGCGAGGCAGCGAGAATTATGAATATATGCAGCGAGCCCGATATAAGCGAGATTCATATCAAAAACCTTAAAAACATTTTAAAAAACCGAGTTTTCGTTACACATAATATTTTGAGCGGAATCCAAAGAGCCAGACAACAAAACCACTTATCAATATTTAAAAACACTCAATTATGTAAAACAACTGAAAGTAACAAATAAAAGCAAAACTTCAATTATTTAATTATACCTTACCACCCCACGGTTAGACACAGAAATGTATAAAGAAAAAATGCGCACAATTGCAACAGCTAAAAATTTGACGCTACCGGATATCCAATGGATCTATCAAGTTAACAATAAAATTGACCGACATATAATAAATGATAAAAGGCATTCGAATTTGACAAAAAACATCAATCAATGTAAAAAATGTGTAATAAAAAGATGTAAATGTTGCGCTCAATTAACAGAAAGTATTCAATTTAGAAGCACCATAACAGGTATCAATTATAACGTTATAGGTGAAGTTAATTGCAGCACCAAAGACATTATTTATTTAGCACATTGCCAACACTGTTACCTCCAATATGTTGGAGAAACAGGACGTAGCTTGAGTGAACGTTTAAATAATTGCCATGCGGATATTAAAAACAAAGCTACCACACAAGACGCGATAGTTCAACATTTTGTAACAAAATACTCGCTAACCATCGATTGCTTCAACTATATAGTTACCAAAAAATTTCGACAATAATAAGATGAGAAAATTTATTGAACAAAAATTAATCGGCCAATTAATGTGCGACTCACAAAATGGAATTAATAAACTTTTTTTTCAAATGGCCAGACATAACCTGAGTTCAGCGTTTTTCTTATTGTCTCTGTCTCCGATTTGATTTTTAATGTTACCTATGTTTTAGATTGATAAAGATTTAGATTGATAAATCTAAATTGATAAAGTTTTAGATTGATATGTTTTAGATTGATATGTTTCAGATTGATAAAGCAATAAAGCGTAACGTCTAGTGTGTTCTGTACTTTACTAGTTTACTAATCACACATATATTGTAAATTTGTATACAAATAATGGATCCTAGTCATCAATTTAACGAAAATTTAATTATATATAAAGACAAAATTAGGGCCTGCAGCAACAACCACGAAAGGAACATTTTATTTTATCCAAAACGCACAAAGCAATAACCCCTTGCCTCGGACGTCCAATTATCAGCAACGTAAATTCACTCACCAAGCAATTATCAAAATACCTGCATGTGCTGCTGAAACCGGCTCTCTTAACAGTGCGTTCGTATTTACCTGATGTGGACTCTTTAATACGTTTAGTAGAAAAATGGCGAACCTGTTGGGATAAAAATTGCTTACTAGTTACATGTGACATTGAGTCACTATGCACATTCATTCCGCTGGACGATGGAATTCAAGCTGTAGCATAGTTCTTGAAGACAAACTGTGATTATGACGACATTATTGTTGATTCGTTAAAATAAATATTAAAAGCAGTCATAAAGAATAACGTCTTTAACTTTAATGGACAAGTATTTGTGCATATGGTTGATGTGCGATGGGTACCCCTGTCGGACCATCGTTTGATATTTTGTACGTAGCGTCTATTGAGGAGAAATGTATAAACACAAGCTTGTTGGAGCCACTTCACTATCTCCGATATATTAATGATGTACTGATAGTGTGGAAACATTCAGCTGAAGAACTCAACGTATTTGTGAAGTATCTGAATAGCGTAGGGTCTCTAAAATTTACTATAAAAGAATTTTCCAGCAAAACGGTGTCATTTATTGGAGTACAAATATTTGTAATTGATAAATCCTTACATACGCGGATCCATTGGAAATCTACTTGGAAAGCTGTGTACCTGCACGCATCGAGTAAGCACCCAACCTACGTAAAGCGGAATATGATTGCAAATGAAGTGTTGAGAGCAAAGAAGATTTGTTCTCAGCACATAGACTTTCTTGGAACATACGTACAATTACGTAAATATTTGATGGCACGAGGGTATAGCTTTACTCAAGTAGATAATTCTGCTAAAAGATATTTAAACGTATTAAAAGAAGACATACTGAAAGGTGATCCGATAGAGACCAAAATTGACATAAAAGTTATCGTATTTAAATGGCATCCAAAATTCAAACAACTTAAAAGGGATATAAAATTGGCTCTTACTGAGGCAAATAACATTTGTTTAGAATATCACCCTAATCTTAAGATCTTTTTCAAAATGCTTAAAAAAATTCGATTCAAAGTAAGCAATGCCAGATTATTGACAGATAATCTGATTTCCAGGATGTCAATTCCTTGTGTTGGGAGACGTTGCAGATGTTGCAATGATATGGACTCAAGAGAATATTTTTCACAGCTCAATGACTAATTCAAAATACGCAGTAAAAGGAATTAATAACTGCAAAACAATTGGACTTGTTTACGTCCTGATCTGCAAAAAAATGTAAAGTCCAATATGTTGGTGAAACTAATCTCGCAATAAGTAGAAGAAACAATCTCCGACGCTCTCGAATAAATACTGGTAAAATATAGTGATATAGCAGTAGAACATATATTAATGAACAAAACTCACAGTTTCTCCATAACAGTTAATGAAAATCAGCTGAAGGATGATACTAAGAGAAAAGAAAGAGAGATGTTTTGGACTGCCAAAATTATCATGACATTTTGGAGTTGTTCTGAGGTTAGGATTCAATCTAATAAATTTTTGTCTCAGCTCGTTTTTGAGGACCTTGTTTTTAGTCATTGTACAAAGGTTCATATCTTCTATATTCTTGAACATGCTATGAGGTACTGATCTGGATTATTTATGAATTCAAGCCTATTGAATTCACGCGGTGTTATTGCGAATTTAAGGTCAAGTAAGATGAATGATTTTTGATTCTCCGTGATCGTGGTGTTTGAAAGATATACTTTGAAGAGATAACTCACGTATACAAATTATTAAAGACATTAATGCAATGATTAAAGCCCTCCTTAATAAGAACACAGCTAATGAAATCATTGTAAATAATCCTCGTCTATGATATATGTAATTCTACCAAAGCTACATAAGAATATAACCCCTTGTCCTGGACGACCGATAATTAGCAATATTAGCACAGCCACAGAGAAACTGGCAAAGTGGCTACACCAAAGAATACATCCGATTTTGACGAGCAGACCATCATACATTGAAAGCACCGATGAATTCCTCCGAAAGTTCGATTCCCTAAAAACAAATATTCCAGGTGATGCAACCATAGTAACCTTGGATGTCCAATCGCTCTACACCTCCATTAATTTATCAAACGGCATAAACGCAACCTGCAAATGGGTATCAAATTATTAATATGAAGATTGTGAGGCCGATACATATATCAAACTTCTCGAATTAATTCTTCAATCCAACACATTTTTATTTGATGGAAAACTATACATACAAAAGATTGATACAGCTATGGGCAGTCTCGCAGCACCGGCTTTTGCCAGTCTATACGTAGCCCAAATTGAAGAATCATTCATTGCTAGTGCCAAACTAAAACTAATGATATGATGGCACTATATCGATGATGTAATTGCAGTATGGACACACGGAGAAGATGAATTAAAAACATTTGTGGAAGCGTTGAACAGAACAAGCGAACTACACTTCACACATAACATCGAACGGCCCGCAATATTTCTGGATACAGAAATACACAAAGTTGATGGGGCTTGGATGATGACACTACATAAAAAAATCGATGGTAATCGAAATTTCTTACATGCTCGGAGTAGTGTATCAAGAAGAGTCGAAAATGCTGCCGTCAAAAACGAATTCTTGAGAATACGAAAAATTTGCGAGCGAAATGGCGAATTCGAGAAACATTTAAAGAAATTGACCAACGAACTCTTCGTGCGAGGCTATAGAATAAAGATATTAAAGAAACATTCAAATAGAGTAAAATCCATAACAAGAGAATCTGCACTCTCAAAACAAAACAAAGAAAACATATGTTAGGACTTTTACAAAGTATTCGCATATCATCCCGAATTCGAAAATTTGAATCATGATAAAATGCAAGCGGTTAAAGGTATAGACACTGATTGCCGATCATTAATTAAGATACCGAATATTGATTTTCACAATCGTCGTACTATAAAACATCTGCTAGCCAGTAAATCACAGAAAGATAACAGAAGCATCAGCAAACCATGTGGTGATAGAAAATGCTAATGCTGTGCTGAAATGGAAAGCACAGAAATGCTCGCTAGCTGAGGCAAAATATAGGGTAAAGGGAATAAATAATAGCAAAAGTAAAGATGTAATTTACATGTGAAAATGCGTGGAGTGCTCTAAAATGTACATTGGACAGACAGGCGGACAAATGAACGTCCGCGCTCTAACGCATAGATGCGATATTGTACATAGATGCGCTAAAAACGACGGAGCTGCCAGACATTGTATCGAGAATTAATGAAAACAACGATAATCGAGGCTAGCATACCCGATACGAGCAAGAGGAAAAAAACACAAGAATTATATTGGATAGGTTAAGTGATGTCAGATCAACAATTAAACAACGAACATATTTAGATCACTTACAGTGATTCTTTTTTTTATTTATTCGAAAGTAAAACAACTTTTTTTACTTTTTTATTTATTCGAAAGTAAAACAACTTGTGTGATTCTTTATGATCTAAAACGACTAAATATATATGGTAGGCGATGCAAGAGTTTTGATAAAATTTTGTGAAACTGTAACACTAAAGAAGGACAGTAAGCCTTGATATAAAAAATAATAATTCTATCTTTCGAGTTTGTTTGTTCTTTTAGACCATAAATGTATTATTTATTTGCATCGTTACAAGAACGACCCAGCCTCGATCCGATTCTATAGCGTACCACGTTCTGTATATATATAATACGAAATATGATTATTGGTTTCTACCAACAAAAAACAAAGAGTAATTCTTCAATTTACGTTTCGCCTTGCGGCTTATTCAAAAATTGTTTTAATTTGGTAATAACAAGAAAATTGTTTTAACCAGTGTTGTTACCAAATTAAAAATAAATTGATATTACCAAATTAAAACAATTTTTGAATAAGCCGCAAGACGAAACGTAAATTGAAGAATTAATCTCTGTTTTTTTGTTAGTAGATACCAATAATCATATTTCGTATATATTTTGGTGGTCATAGCGTGATCCCAACCGGAAGTAGTTTATAAATTGATTTTAATTTATACTAATAAATAAATAATAAGAGGACGCAAAATATTATATATATAATCTTTTGCGTTCTGTTATTATTTTTACAAATTTAAATTATGGATCAATATTTGGTCACAAACGGCAGTTGTTTCAACATCTATATATGGCATTTAAAGCGGTGTTTTTGGATATTAATAGTTGTGTCAATCCAAATGGTACATCCGCCATTAATGGCCGATGTCCCATTTGAATTGACACAACTATCAATGCTGCAATGACAGCACGTAACATAGATTCAATTATTCTCTTTTCTTCAATTTTCTAACATTACATTTTTCTGTTTTGCGTCTAACTAATTTTGAAATTGTAAATCATTGATTTGACTTGAAAAAGCTCCTACTGAGGATCGAAACGTTGTTATAAAAATATAACTGATTTTCATTTTGGTTATAATTATTCTACAAATACATATGAAAGCATACAGAATATATTCCAACCTGCAGCTGCACAATCCACATTTTATATATACCTAAAGTGGATGAAGTTGGAAGTAATGATACGGTAGGTGTTTCTGCTGCGAAATCATTCTGTGTGATCTAGCATAATTGAAAAATAAATAAAAGAATCCATCAAAGAATCACCAGCACCGATTCTATGATCTCCAGATCAGATCGGTGTTAAATATAAAGAAAGAATGCTTTGAATGCATTTCGGAAAATGTAATATTAAAAATTCATTACATTGAAGGTTTCAAATACTGAAGAATTCCTAGTTGTACTGGATGGTTAACCTAGTCAGTAAGGCGTATACTACCGATCGAGAGAATCTAGGTTCAAATATGTTAGTGCAAATAGTGTTCAAAAGAAACTACAGCATTGCACAACCTTCTGATGAGTCTGGCGAGTGTACCATCGCGCAGCAATAGAAGACGAAAGAATATCAATACGTCAGGCTAAAAACTGGCGTGTTGTAAGTAAATACGTATCAAGTTGGAAGTAATGAATGATACCGTTGCTGGTATTTGCTGCGAAATCATTTTGTGTGATATAGCAAAATTGGCATTTATATAAGGATTAGGCATAGCCCACAAGTAAGATCTTTGAGACCAACAATACAAATGATATTCAGGTATAACCACCTATATTCATGCAGTACCACGATAGGTAGTGTTGCCTAAATATCATAAGTAAATAAAGTAAATACCAGGAATAACATAAATATTTTTCAATAACATTTTCGATCAATGTCTTCACCGATTTTATCTTTCCATCTCTTAGTGTGTTTCAAGTGAAATGCATATGACATTGGACAGAGGTAACGCAATGAGCCTTTTGTTTCTTTTCAAACATTAAAATTTTTGAAAACATTTGGCTTACATTGCAATGTGACTATGCTATGATGTACATTTTTCTAGATTAGCTAAAAACGGTTTTGACAATTGTGCCTGAAATCGAAACGTTCGAATAATAGAAACAAAATGTCGTTGATATTTCCACTGATTAATTATCAAAATATACTTTGTAGATATATTTTAAATTCTTGAAAAAGGCAAACGCCGAAAGCTTGAATAAAAAGTTGTCCATTTTTATTCTAACTGATGGTATTTATAAATCAACCTTATATACAAAGCTATTTAACTTAAATTAAAGAGATATAATTTGAATTATATGTATTTATTCAACTAAATGTAAAGTTATGTACATTTAATTAAATTTATTAATGAAGATAGTCTACAACTTTATTATACGTTAAAACGATGGTTATTGGCAAAGAAATAATTTTAACGAACAAATTGTAAGAATTTTCATTTTTGATTATGATTTTATAATCGATTATACTTATCGGTTGTTGAAGAGTATCAACAACGATGAGCTGAAGTCAATCGATTTAGCAATAGCCCTTGAAACATGTGAATTTAAGTAATTATAAATAATAATGGAGTTATAATATAAATTTAATCATATTTGCATGCTACAATATTTTAACACAAAATACCCTATGATGATAGATCAACAAGCCTAACAGATACTGTACTCAACCTTTCGGCGCAATGAAATATACCTGGTTTTGACATCTTCTTGGCTAAGTTTGTCGTCTAAGTTTCCATCCTAATTAATGACAAGGCCAAGTAGGTCTTTTAAATTACTTTGTTTTCACCTTAAATGGACATTGGGCTCTTTCATTATCCGTTAAATTAGTGAATAATCAATTATTAATATAATCTAAAGGTGATTTTATTGGGTCATCCGGCTAGATATGAAGCTTCACACACAAGCAGATAACAGCATTTTTAAGTAAAATAGTGTTGTATGTACTTTTACTGTACAGGATATTTAATTAAAATTGAGAAAATTGCCATCACACAAAAAATTACAACATGTTGAAAATTGTAAACTTAATCGCAGTACAAGAATACGCTACTATTCGATCCTCAAACGTTTATATAAATCGAATAGTCGCTGCTATATTATACTGTCGTTGTATTGCATAACGATCAATAGATAAGCATAGTCATGAGCAAAATAAAATGTATTTAAGGCTAAATACACTCCAAGTTCTTTTTTTTAAAGCAAATGTATATTGATCTTCAATTGTATTATCTACTACATACTGATGTTTATTACAAGCAAAACAGGTCTTCTAACTTGCTAGTTTACATATATACTTATATTTACAAGTCAAACAAAAATTATTTTATACAAAATTAAATAAATTGTTTAATGTATCTGCAAACGTGGTTTCACAACTCTAAGGATAAATATGGCAATATACATAATCGTCTGAAGATTAATAAAATTTTAAATAGACACTGTGATAATTTCAAGTATAATATAAACGTAAAGAAGAAACAATATTTAGGATTATATACCGTCATATTCAATTTGCTCAATGGATTGGTGCGGCGTGATAAAGCAGCAAATTAGCTCACACGGACAAAACAAATAAAATACGTGTTTGAATCATTTTGATAATTTCATAGAACTAATATGCTCAATTACACATTTTGAGCTGAATTGATTAAAAATCTATTCAAAATCAGTTCACCTATATTTTGTTTAAGGAGTGGACTCTTTATAGTAGCAATATAAACATCAGTTTTTTTATTTTGCGCGTTTCGACTATTGCGGTAATTATTTTCAAGTGTGACAATGATCTTTTTTCAAATGTGAATAAAGTCCTTCATTGTCTAAAATGGTAAAAACAAAACTAATTTTTTATTTGCTACTGAACGGATATACAAATAAATTAAATTAAATAAATAAAATTTATTAATTTAACAAATTAAACAATCGAATGCTACTTTAGATGTAATATAACCTAAGAATATTTGAATGCGAATAACGTATCTGGATGCTACTGCATTAAATATTCATCAAAAGTCAGTGTTTAATCAGAAAGACACACAGCAGTTGCTAGCAAGCATTACTGAACACTTGATTAAAAAAATACATTATCACAGATTGTCATAATTTACAAAATTTCTATATTACAACAACAAAATAAACCACAAATAATAATTATTATATTAATAAATTAATGTAATATATTATTAAAAAAACGTTTATTCATTAAAAATATACCGGCAATTTTATGCTTCATTAAACAAATAAAACAACCATTTAAAATACAAATTAAAAGTTAAATACCTTTGCAAATAGGGATAATTTCTTTATATGAGTCCATGTGATTCTTATGACATTTGAAATGACATTCTAAACCGTAAAACGTAATTGTTTACAAAATTTAAATTACCAAAAAATTTAAATTGCAATGACTTGTAATAAATATTGACGAATAACAAAGTAGTGTAATAAAAATAAACGTAGATAATAAAAATACAATGATATAACATTGAATATTATTTAAATATGCATAAAACATTTTTGCATTTTTATTAATGCCTACGGTATAATATTAAATATAATATATTTAATAATGAAATCTTAAGAATTGCAACAATTTGTAACGATAGTTGAATTCCTCGTTAAAACACAGTAACATGTGAAATAATAAAAGCGATATAATCAGAAAACGGAACTATATCAATATTATACTGGAATCCAAAATTACATAACACTGAATTATAAAAACCCAAGTCTCTCAGTTTATGAATGAAATACAAAAAGTAATTAAAACATATTTTAATGTAGATAATCAAAAAATACTTAGGAAACACTATTTAAGTATTAATTCTACTATAATTTTATAAACACATTGAATGAATAAATTTTCCCTATCCAAGTTAGCTGATAACAATAAAGTGTTAGTAAAATTAATTAATCTTATATTCGGAAAAAGATATACATATATATGTTATAATAACTATAACGCCTATCTAACAAAAATTAAACCATCAATAAATATAAATATATGGATAAAATTGAATTAATAGAATCCTTAAATATTTTGATAAATCAAAATTATTTAAAAGTAGGGACATCTATATTTAGACAAATAAAAGTGTTCCAATGGGAGGTAATAGTAGCCCAATTATAGCTGACTTGTTTTTAAGCTTCATAGAATATGAATTTAGCCCAATTACAGCTGACTTATTTTTAAGCTTCATAGAATATGAATTTGTTCATAACTATGTAAAAATAAATAAATCTAAACTATATGAAGATATGAAATATATGTTTTGATACATTGATGATATATGAGTATTTAATTCCAGCAATTTTTATTCAATAAGCGAACAAATTTATCCAGGTAGCCTTATTCTTAATAAAACCAATATTTATGATAAATAAGGTATATATCTAGTTTAAACGATGTAATTATAAAAATAAAACAAAACAGAAAATAGTAAAATATATAAATCAACAAAATATTATTAAAAATAAATTTAAACTCTTTAGTGGAAACGTTTTATAGATAGTAAATATACATTTTTAAAAACATGATATTGCAACAGGTAATCACATAACAATACTGGAAATAAATTTTTGAGATGTTTAAATACAACTTTAAAATGCTTAAATTATCGATTAGTAATGGAAATCTTCCAGATCCCTTTGCCACATCGCCTGATGTGGCAAAGGAATTTGCCACATCAGGCGATGAACTCGGAATTTTCAAAGTTTCAAAATATAAAATTAAACTATAATATATGAAAAAAAACTACAGGTGACGCTCTATGAATCAGAAATAATTTTTCTAAACTTGTAGTAATGACACACAATCAAGAAAGTCTTAACCTGCATGCTTTTTACAAACTCCTGGTTTATGATTTGCTTAAGCAAGCCATATACCAGATGTAAGGCTGATAACTGGTGGAAGGGTGTGGGATGACCGAATTCATTTCAAAAGTTTACAGAGGTTCATGAAATGTCAAAGTTGTGCAACTACAGCGCCACACTGATGGGGTCATCCTGTAGTGATAAGTAGACCAATGTCGAAACGCCGAATTGGGGGCTAGGCGCCTGTGGTAGGCGCATTCCGGGTTGAGCTTCCCGACAAAGTTTGTAAAAAGCATGCAGGTTTAGACTTTCCTGTTTGTGTCATTAATAAAAGATTTATCAAATATTATTATATTATGTTAAAAAATAAATATTAAATCAGCTAATTAAGTCTACGCATTTAATGTAATTACAAAATAAACAAAACAAAATAATGCTAAATCAAAGTTTAATAATTAAATAATAAAATTAATAATTGTTTTTAGATATTCTATAATTTAAATCAAATTTAAAATAAACGTCATTTTAATGAATTGACTAATAAATAACAGACGTTGTATCAGAATAAGAATTAGAGGTCATCAAGAGGAACTGCTATGCTATCAGGTTTCGTCCCCTAACTCCTCTACCCAACATAGCAGCGGGGCCAAATACGTCCTAAGGACGTATTTCTTCTGATTAAATTTGATTATATAGTATCTTATTCTAATACACAGTATATTATTTATTATCCATCCATAAAAAGTTCCCGCTAATGATTTTAAATTTATTTTTAATGTTATTGTGTTGATTTATATATTTTACTATTTTCTGCTTGATGTTATTTTTATAGTAACCTAGTTTAAAATATGTATCTATTAAATTATTTAAATGATTTTTAAGAAAGCCAATATCATTACATATTGTTGCAATTCTTAAAATTTCATTATTTAATGTATTATATTTTATATTATATGGTATGCATGAATGCTCATGCAAAAATATGTTTCTTGATAATTTAAATACGTCATCTTTACGATATAAATTAATAGTAGTTTTAGTTAATGTTAATTTAATGTTCATATCTAAATATACACCTTCTTTATCATTAATATTGGTTTTGTTAAGAATAAGGCTTTCTGGATAAATGTGCTCACTAATTGAATAAAAATTATTAGAGTTTAATACACATATATCATTAAAATATCGAAACATATATTTCATAACTTTATACAATTTAGATTTTTTTAACAGTTATAAACAAATTCATATTCTATAAAGCTTAAAAATAAGTCAGCTATAATTGGGCTACTATTACCACCCATTGGAACACCTTTTACTTGTCTAAATATAGATGTCCCTACTTTTAAATAATTTTGATTTATCAAAATATTAAAGGATTCTATAAATTCAATTTTATCCATATATTTATATTTATTTGATGGTTTATTTTTTTATTAGATTGGCGTTATAGTTATTTAAACATATATATGTATATCTTTTTCCGAATATAAGATTAATTAATTTTACTAACGCTTCTTTAATATCTACTAAATCTAGATTTGTATAAAGAGTACTAAAATCGTACGTATTTATATTCTGAAAATTTATTCCTTTTGTGTGCTCTTAAAATTCTTTTGTAGAATTAATACTGAAACAGTGTTTCATACCAGTATTAATTCCGATTATCCTACAAGATTATTTAAAGTGTGCATTAATTATTTTATGTATTTTATTCATATAAACCGAAAGCGGTTTTAATGTACATTTAAAACACTACATATGAACCTAGGTTTTATTGGATTTTTATGTAATTTTGGATTCCAATATAATATAAGGTATAGTTTTATTATCTGATTCAACCTTTATACCCTTTTTATTCATTATAGAACAGTGACTTGTAATAATTGTTTCTAAACTCAACTCACTAGGTTCATACGTTGGATGTACATTTAAATCATTAGAATTAACCTCTTTCATTAGTATATCATAATAAAGCTTTTTGCATATGAAGACAAAGTTATTACTAGCTTTATCAATAGTTGTTATTATATAGTTATCATTTAATTTAGTAAGTTCTTTATACATATCTTTATCAATTTTATCTTTCCTTTTATAATTGTTTGTTATTTTTATTTTATTTTTAATTTTATCAAATATATAATCTTTCCAAATTTTTATCTTAGATATATTCGAGCTTTTACTATTAATCAGCTTACTAGAGTAATCATTTAAGTTATTATATAACGAATTGTAAATTTTATTTTTGTCGCTGTTATTATTTAATCTATATTTATACCCTTTTGATAGCAGCTTTCTTAATTCACAATTTTTAACTAATTCTAGATTATGGGTACATATATCTTCATTAATTTTATCAAAACTAAGACTTTTACAATAACTGTCTATTATACAACTTAGCCTATCATAGTCGTTAATTAATTTTTGATTTATTGAACATATGATATCTTTAGAAAAACTTCTTATATTTACATAAAGATCTTTTAGCTTATTATCTCTTAAAAGTTGTTTTAATATTTTTAATTGTTCAATTGTATACATATCTTTTTTAATATTTTTAACTCTATTTTTCCTATTCCTTTTATCACCATGACTTCTTGGTTTGCGTTTACCCGGATTATTATAATATAGTTGTTTATTATGCATTATACTACTTCCGCCAATTCCTTGTACCACATCATTCAATCCTAATGGGTACATGGAATTAAGCATTTTAATCCAAAAATCTTCTTTTTCTAATAATTTTTGATTCAATATTGAAATGTTTTCTTCGATAATATGTTCTAAAATAAATAATTTACAGTTTTTAATATCATGTCCTATTAATCTCATATGCTTATGAAATATAGTTTGACTATTATGCTGTATATTATACAGGTGTTGCCTAAACCTAGTTTTTAACATTTGACATGTTTTTCCTATATATTGCAATCCACATGTGCATTGTATTAGATACACTACACCTGCGGTATTGCAGTTACAATTATTATTAATATTTAAGAAAAACATTTGTTTGTCGTATACAATTATTATTATTTATAACATCACAAACTATAAAAGCATTCTCTTTATAAACTATATAAATACATATATCTATATTACTGTTGATATGGATTTAAATAAATATACTCAAATTTTGTTCGAAAAAAAAACTAATTTTGAATTAGCCGCTAATAGATAATATTATCGACAGAAAATAGAAAACGACTGGTTATATACAATATTAGTATTAAAATTCTAATTAATATCCAAGTTGTCGTATCATATTTGTGACTATGCATCACTTATTGAAAGAATTTTACATGTCGATAATTTCTAATGCAGTCGTAACCGGATGACCGATTAAGTTGTGACTGTATTACTGATGCAGTAGTACCAAATGACTGATTCAGTAGTGAGCGGATAACTGATGTAGTAGGGAGTAGATAATTGATGCTCTAGTGACGAATGCTGGAATGTTCAAGAAACAAATCACTGTAATATTTGTTTGTCCTTATTGAGATTATATAGATACAATACAATTGATATTATATCACGTGCTATTAAAAGATTGAAAGAGCTAATAAATATAAATAATGTTTATTATTTATAAACGATATCTCGGCATACAATCATCGTCAGGGTAATCTGTAATAACCCAAAGATGACAAAAATTAGCAAACAATTTTAAACACTTATAATAAATTAATTTTGCTAAGTACAAAGAGTACTTCTTACATTTTTTGAAATTCGGGCATTGAATATATATATAACTAATTAGTTTAAAAAACTAGACAAGGAAAAAATATATATGAATAAAAGAATCTCGATGATATATATAGTAAAAGAAATAGCATTGCTGACTGTGATCCTCAGAGGACTAATAAATTATAGATTTGATTCAACCAAATCTATAATTATATATAATATATGTGTGATTAGTAAACTAGTAAAGTACAGAACAAATTAGACGATTCACTTTATTGCTTTATCAATCTAAAACATAGATAACAATAAAAATCAAATATATATTATTATATATATCATATAATAATATATTATATATATTATATATTAAATTAACAGCAGTTCAAAACTCAACAAACACAATCAACAGTCACTCTGGTGAGTTTTTGCATCAATTCAATTTTATAATTTTATCTCTTAGTGTTTTGCAAGTGAAAAACACATTATAAATTTCGGAATCAGGACATTTTTTAGATTTCATCCTGTTTGTGCACTCACCCAAAGGTGTTTTGCAATTATGAATTCTATAATTATTCTATAATTATGTTAACTAAATTATTTATAACTTTTAAAATTAATTTTCACTAATATAAATTGTTCTGATGATGAAGGTAGTCGAAATATCGCTAATAAGAATATGATTTATTGGATCTTTCTATTAATCGCTACAATGCATTTAAATAGCAGTTTCAATCCAGGTGCAAATTGCCTACAAAAGTATAAAGATAATGTCTAGTAGAAAGATAGAATATAAGAAAAACGGAACCAATAAAAATTCAACCATTGAAATAATAGCACAGGTGATTCTACGCAAGTCCAATGGTGACAAAAACAGCCTGCAAATTCAATTATCCAAATCAAAAAGGTTTGTGTAAAACGCAGAATATGTACATATTTACCAGGTGATCTGTCAATACACAGAAATGATGCATCAACATTCGTCGCCACGCCCACCTTCAAATCATTTTGCTTCTTGTATAAAAACACAGCTAATTCATGTAAAAATTAGATACGAAAGCTATTTGGTCTTTACAAAATCAATGCCGACAACTACGTTATAATTAATCTAATTCGTAAAAATATAATGATGATAATATAGATTGTGTAATTTAACCTTACCGAAATATTAAACATTCGAAACGAAAATATAGTATTTTCTTGTACTACTGGCTTCAAAATACTAATCGCAAGAAAAAAAATATTTTGGAAATTATAGCCTAGTGATGCCTTGTCTATTCCAAATGACTTTATCTTTAACATGTGTCCTTTAATTAAGCCTATAATAAAAGCGAGCTATATTTATGTATTATAATCTCACTCTACACTATCGAATAAATACGATCAATACGAAATCACATACTTGTGCATTCAATTGCTGCAGGTGGGTTGATGATACTGCTACAAGGTTTCTCGCATAAGTCACAAATCGTTGATTTTCTATAAAACACCATCATAAATTCGTGATTGCGGTGATTGATGATATCATGTTTAGAAATCGTCTACAACAAATAATAAGTCATAATTTGAAGCAATATCTTGAAATTAAAGTAAAATGCTAAAATAACTTCTATATATAAAATGCAATATTAATTATAACAAATACCATATAACTGGATGAATAAGCAAAACATTTAAACTAAAAACGTAGTCTGACTGATAATGAAGTTTAGCATGAAGAAACATAAAGCTAAAATTTCCATGGCATTATTGGTTATTGTAATAGCATCGTTTTACTAACTCTGCCATGGCCGGTCCCAAGCCCGTGCTAAGAAAGGAGGAGGGTTGGCGAAACACTTCGTGACAAGCCAGTCGTAAAACGAAACCAACGTATCAACAGTACGAAATGGTGTCTCAATAAACTTCGCGAATAGACGAGTACGATGGTAGGGCCGCGTTCTTCGCGCAAACGAACGTCAACCATAAATAAGGCCCATTGGCGTGACAGTGGAAAAACAGACTCCGTAACGAAGCGGGACAAATGCTGAAGAAAAAGAAGTAATAACATTGTTTTACTAGATGGTTAGCAGCTAATTGTCGTCGTAACATTCAAAATCCGAAGCAAAACCTTCTTTTCAAAGACTAATCCATAAAACTTGTGATTACTTCTTAGTGCATCAAACGTTTTTGTGCAATGTGTTAATTAAAATGCACCCGATTATTCTATGTATTTCTATGTAAATTAAAGTTGCTTTTAATTTGAAATATAATCAATAGAAATTTAAATTTTAAGAAAGCTGGCAAAAATCATCGCAAAATTTATTTAATTGAATATTTTGATGCCTAGCTGGCATCATCTTCAGCAATTAAAATTTGCTTAAATTTAAACACCTTTGGTTTTTGAAATTTTTTTGAAACACCTTTGGTTTTCTTAAAATTTATTTAATTGATTATTTCGATGCCTAGCTGGCTGGCATCATCTTCAGCAATTGTAATTTGCTTAAATTTAAACACCTTTGGTTTTTGCCAGCTTTCTTCAAATTTAAATGTTATCACATCGTCGCATTCCTCGTTTAAATTCAATATAATCAATAGAACATTTATTAGTAAAAGACTTTTAGTCATCCTACTATAACAGATAATAACTATAACATCGGATAAAATTACATCGAATTAGTATTGCTTATTTGTTATGCAACTTTGCAAAAATAACTAGCTACTTTATCAACGTTTTTCCTAAATAAAATGTTTATCTCCAAATGTTTATCTTATTAAAATTATTGGATTATAATTATTTTTCTAGTAATATTTTTATATAAGGCTTCGCTATATTTATTTTTCTAATTAATACTTTTTTTCATTTATATGAACATTTGCTCATACATCTGATGGTGGTAATTACAATGGTAATCAAAACATAACCTGTTTATAATGAAATGCATTTATTACGTCTAAATAGAATACTTCTTCAAATCAGATTATTTCCGAAAATAAACATTTGGTTAACATGTTGATATAAAATAATAGAAAATTAATTTGATAATTAATCGTCATCCTTGCCATGTGAATAATCAATATAGTCAATGAAGCTAGCAAAATAATGTACTTTAAATGTTGTCTGCAAATTTACTTACACTGTGTATGGAAGAATTCGTTGGAAATCTATCATTATTTATGCTAGCATCATACATTACTTGAAATATCCTTGGTAGTAAAGATACGTCAACACGCATAGCATCGTGAATATTGATTGGCCGAACATGATACAGTCGTCTGAAAGACAAAGCAAACAATCGGTTTTAACAATCGGTTAAAATATAGAGGCAAACTTAAATTGAAAGAATAAAAAATCTTTATTTTTTCTGTTAACATCAACAACTTGTTGTAATAAAAATTTAGGCATCACAATAAAAAAAAGCGAATATAAAAATTTGAAAACAGTAACTATGTAAAGTTAAAGTTATTAAATTTAAGTTTAAATTATTAAATGAAACTTGGCTTATCAAGTTTTACACTTAGAACTTTAGCTTAAGTAATTTAAAGTTATTTAAGTTTTGTAATTGCTTTAAAAATCAATAAACAGAAAACTTTTGCATATAGCTGAGACTGTTTATAAATTGCATTTATTTCAACAAATTTAAAGTATTAGTTCATTTGAAAGTAAAATTTGTAATGCTTTTATTAAGATAACAAAATTTAGAGGCGAAACCAAATACTAGTCAATCTGACTAGAATAATCGACAAAATGTTAATTGATTGTAAATGTAAGAAATAACTATCAAATAATAATAAATTATTATATTAATTAATTGTAAATGTAGTATTTAAGTTATACGGTGCATTTCAAAATGACATTATGATACCCGCCTTTAATGAAAAAAACAACATTATTACATTTGAACATCTAAGTAATATATAATCATTTGAACGAATTATCGATTGTCTTTTAACATCGTTGTCGAAATTTCTAATTGCACCACCACACTATGTATAGCAGACTAGAAATATATCAAACACTTCGAATTTGAGTTTGGTATATATATTTTAGTCTGCCGTTTGTCAGACATGTCAGCTCTTAAATATTTAAACAAATTGAAAAAATATTTCATTGTTAAAAACTATTTACATATTTACGATATGCTCTATTATATGTTATCTAAATATGTTATTGGCCTCTCGTACTAAACAATTTACTGATTAGTAATCAATTATCGATTACATAAAGTCAACAAATGTATTACTTGACCACAACTGATGTACACTTACAGTATAGTCAACTTGAAAATAATATTAATATGTAATAATAAAAACACAAATGCTATTTAGCAAAATCTCACTCTGATAACTATCTTTTAAACTAAAAGAAACTTATCATTATTACATTATTATCTGGAGAACTCGCAAAGATATTTATGCATATACAGTAATAGTTGATTTAGTTTTTGTTTGATCAGCTATACCGCGATTAAGTGTCCGGCAGGTTGCAACACTTAAAGGGCAGTATGATAGCATCTTAAATTTATATATGTTTTACAGTATCCGCATTTTTAGAGAGACAATAAAAAACCTTATAATGGAGACACATGATACCTAATCGAATGGCATGTCCAAGTCATTTTGTACACTAAAGAAATTATATAACAATAATTTCGCTTTAGGGCGTTCTTAAAGCACTATCAATCACATCCGTCGGCACACGACTTGATTACCGATATATTTCAATCGCCGTGGCGTTTAGACTAGGTGTATAATGCTTTCAACTGCATCGATGTATTTGCGGAGTGTCGGTCCGGGATACATTGCTCATGCCCTTAGACTGGAACCGGATAACGTCTCGTCCACATCGACATGTTGCGGTCAACGAGATTTTGAAAATGGCTCTCGCTGCCTCGGGATCGCCATACAAACTGGAACCGGCAGGCTTAGCGCGAGACGATGACACACGACCAGTTCGCGCAACTCTATGCCATGGGAAGCTGGCCGTATACTTGTTTGGAATTTCACTTGTCCGAACACCCTGGCCGTCAGTCATGTCGCACATGCAATGTCTTCTGCTAGCACTGTTGCCGCCCACGCGTAGCAGCTCAAACGAACCAAATACAGCTGCTTCAAGGATCGACAGTATTTGTTTGTCCCATCCCCATTGAAACACTAGGTGCGGTCGGCCTCAGCGCTTTTGCGTTTTTGAAGCAGCTTGGTTCGAGATAGGGGCGAACAACTGGAGATAAACGCGCATTCAGCTGCCTCATGAAACGAATCAGCGCAGCCGTGAAACGAGGGAATGCGACATAATTTTTGGAGTTGGCTGAAGATCCATCCCTAGGCAACTCTACCTTCTTCGACGATTTCTATATTTATATTTCTATCAAAAAAATAATAATTTTTACTAATATTTGAATTTTATATTTCATAAAATTGGCAATACCTAAGTTATTTGAATTTACTTTTATTTTTATTTTATCGTATAGCAACCACTACAGTCGGTTTATTGATGTTATTAGACTTAACTATTTCAGGAAGCTCAATAACAACCGATTTTATAATACATTTTGTTAGCATCGTTTGTAAACTCGTATATCAAAAGTGCAAATTTTCGAAATAAAGAATTTTGTTTTCAAGTTGATGTAAATTAATTACCTCAATTTATATTAATTCGTTTTTTAAATACTTCACTAAAAACATACTCAGCTGGAATATGAAACCAAGGCAGAGAGGATTTGTCAGATTCATAAAATGACAATCGTCCAGATTTTGCAACGGCAAAATATTTGCACCAACCATTTCGTTTAATATTATGCTTGCTTGGCAGCTGCAACCAGCCCTCTAATCTTTCTACAATAAATATATCACGATCCAAAGTCCTTAAAATTTCAAATTTCAATACCCTCGCATGGAACAGTGAAATTATCTGATTTAAATACTGATCCAACTCTTTGTAAGCTTTGATCGTTGTTTGTGCCATATTTCTCACATGATCCTGAAGAAACAGCAAGCGAATTTTTAGTCATTAATCTATCACTGTTATTCGCTTCAGACGGCAATGTGTCGGTTGCAGTAGTAGTCAAATCTGACAATTTAGACAGTGCTGATTTTAAATGAAAATCGGCAGCTCCGAACAAACTTGATGTAGTAAAAGCAGATGAGTAAGCGCTGTATCGAAATTTCGAAGACATTTTTGGTTGATGCACTGATGAAGATCTTGAAGAGCAGTTAATATTAGTGTTACATTTACTATCCAACGTAGAATAGTCTCCTCTATAGGAATTGGAACCTGGCAAATTTGAATCAGGCAGGATAGCTGATAAAATTTTACTGTTTAACTTCAGGCTGCTCTTGTTGTTATGCTTGCTGTAATATTCCTTCAAAAGTAGTATCTCTTGTGCGGCTAGCTTCAGCTCAATATTTTTACACTGAATTTCCTCGTGCAGGCGTTCTTCTTCCTTTGACCATATTATCCTCTCCTTAAAGGGGGTTAACCGTAATAATACATATATGTATGAATTTGTAATATATAAAGCTTTTTAATGGTACCGACATTTATAATTCAAAAATTAAAATTCAACAATGTTTGTAAGCTCGTTCATTGCTGTTTTATTTGAATCAAGTTTACTTATAAACATAGAATATTGTGTTCAAAAAGAATCTCGACCAGTTCTCAAATCAAAAATCAATTTAATGAAAATTTGCAGGAAAGTGTCGTGCAATTATTCCACGACTAGATGGATTATATATAGACCATACATGTGTTACAACATGTTGAAACGTTATTGATCAGTCCCTGCACCCTGATGATCCACTAAGTACTAACAACAGCGCATGATTATGTTGATGGTTAAGTCGTGTTGCAACTGGTTCATACGATATTCGTACACTACTTTGCTGACACGTGTTTAGGATTAAAGCATAGAGCAGTATAACATCCTTACATTTCAAAGATAAAAATGAACTGTGCAGGGAATTTATTTGGAAGTGTCAGCTTGGTAAATAGTCTATATTGTCGCAGGAAAATGTCGTGCAATATTTCAACAACTAGCTGGATTCTAGATAGACCCTTCAAGTATTAGAACATGTTCAAACGTTAAGGCTTAGTGCCTGAGCCCTGATGATTCACTTAGTACTAACGTCGGTGCAGGATGATCCACTGAATACTAACGTCGGCGCAATGTGTAAATAAAAAATAAAAATCAGAAATTTAATATTTTGCTTTATATTGAATACACGATATCTGATTTAAAGTATTATAATTTCGGCTAATCTGTTACTTCAAACGCGAATAATTAGAATAATCGATAAATCGTCAACAATGTTATAGCGGTACTTTGGATAAATACGAAGATTGAAGATTACAGTAATGATATCAATTGGAAACGCTGACAATGCACGTATAATATTGAGATGATAACTGCACAAGTATTGCTTGATTTTAAAATATTGTAGATTCCAAGCATAATAACATACTTAACAAAATTAGTAGTAGCATAACTTTAACATTATCCTTAAAGTATTCACAATTGTGTTCATTTGTGAATGAACACAAATTTTCAAAGCCGAAATATTGCGACTATTCAAACTCACGTTGCATATGGTTTGTTCCAGCTTTTTGTAGTGCTTTTCTAATCGGTAATCACGACGTTTATTGCCGGTTTTCGAGTTGGATTTTGAAAAGTACGGAATTTCATAAGGATTTTGTAATAGATTCTCAAGCTTCTTAACTGCTTCCATCTTGATAATTTGCTGATCTTGAAATTCGCGTTGAAGTGCAAATAACTCATTCTCTGTATGAGTAAGTAAAATATCTCGATCGGTATATTCTTTAAATTTAAAAAGAAATAATTTTTAGAATATTATATAAAAACTCTTATGTATTAGAAAGACTTGATAATACTGATGATAAACAATCAAAGACATTAAAATGTCCTTAATAGGAAACAGTTCAATTGCAAAAAATGCAATGCGTTAAACTGAGTAATTCCTCCGTTATACCTCATTAATCGACAAATTATTGACGAATATACCGCCAGTTAATTATAAGGAAATATGAGGTACTTGCTCCTCTGTCTATAAAGTGTCGAAATCAGTAAACCTTTAATTGCATTAGCTTTCAAGAACATAAGCAATAATTTGAAAAATACCGTAGTCCATTGTAAAAACTAAACGGAAAACATTTTCATTTTCATTTACAAAAATATATCAAGAAACTAGCGTGAGTAAATCACGAATCAAATCAGCTAACTGAGTCTACGTATTTAATATAATTATAAAAAAACCAAAACATAATAATGCTACATCAAAATTTAATAATTAAATAAAATAAATAATTGTTTCAAGATTTTTTATAATTTAAATCAAGTTAAATTAAAAAATTGAAATTTAAAATAAACGTCATTTTTATCAATTGATTAATAAATAACAGATGTTGTATCAGAATAAGAATTAGAGGTCATCAGGAGAAAATGATATGCTATCAGGTTTCGGCCCCTAACTCTTTAACTCAAAAGAGCAGCGGGGCCAAATACGTGTTAAGGACGTATTTCCTCTGAAATAACTATCTAGTATCTTATTCTAATACAAAGTATATTATTTATTATCCATCCATAAAAATTTTCTGCTATTGATTAATTTTTTTTTAATATTATTGTGTTGATTTATATATTTTACTATTTTCTGCTTGATGTTATTTTTACAGTAACCTAGTTTAAAATATGTATCTATTAAATTATTTAAATGATTTTAAAGAAAGCCAATATCATTACATATTGTTGCAATTCATAAAATTTCATTATTTAATGTATTATATTTTATATTATATGGTATGCATGAATGCTCATGCAAAAATATGTTTCTTGTAAATTTAAATATGTCATCTTTACGATATAAATTAATAGTAGTTTTAGTTAATGTTAATTTAATGTTCATATCTAGATATACACCTTCTTTATCATCAATATTAATTTTGTTAAGAATGTGGCTTTCTTGATAAATTTGTTCACTAATTGAATAAAAATTATTTGAATTACATACACATATATCATCAATGTATCGAAAATTCAAATATTCATCTGTTTAGCTTATGGTATACGATAATTCTAATTATGATATTTCTTAAACCGGTTTTTGGCAATTTTTGTGTGCATATATCATTAGCTAAACGAGCAACATACAGCACGAGCAACTTCATTTATTAAGTAAGTTCTTGGTTGAACTAATGTTGCCAACTGTTAGTGATATTGATCGCAGATAGTTTTATTTAAGCAACAATAGATGATGATCTTCGTATTTCTATTTAATTCAAATGTTGATTTAAGTGTAATTTTTGATAATTTTATAATTTTGTAACTTTTGTAAAATAATCATACAAATCGCAGTTCTGGGATTCGCGTGATAAAAGAGAAAATGGTTACTTTACCATTAATTCGAAGTCTCGGAAATGCGAGATGATATAATATGAGATATAATATGAGATAGATAATTATGGCAAAAAATACGTAAAAGAAAAATTAAAAATAAAATTGGAAAACAACAACGTGTCCTTCGTGGAAATAAAATAAACAGAAACAAAATAAACTGATACCTTTCATTAGATTCGAATATTTTTGTTCGATTTCTTTGTGACATGTATTTAGTCGTTCCAGTTTTAGTGTCAGTTCTTCATTTGATTGTTTTAATGAAATCAGCTCATCTTCTTGCTGCTTCAGGCGAAAATGTGTATCTTCGCGAATATTCGTAAGTTCTTCGATTTTTGACCTCAGACGGTCATTTTCACATATTGATCGATTAAGCAAAACATTTAAATTGGTAAATTGAGTTTCGTCTTTAAGTCGTGCTCGTTTCAGATGTCTGACACATTCGTTTAATTCCGAAATACGAGCTAAAGCCGAATCAAGATCATCCTGAATATTGTCGCAATAGTTCGCGAGCTGGTGGGCATCCACTGTGAGTTCATGTAAATGTGAACGATAAAGATTACTCAGATTAGACTCGAGTGATATATGGCAATCCGATTGGCATTCGTTTCCATGGATGTGACTCCCGAAAGCACTATCGGGACTGTCGGCTGTACGATTACTCCAACTTGTCGAGCACATTACTGGTTTGTTGTGTGGATCCATAAATGAAAAAGAATGCCTTCTTCTGTCACGAATCAGCTGAACACATCGTCGTTGACGCCCCAACTGCAATTCATCACCCATATTCTAAATAAAATTACACATATCACATGAGTCCAATAAATGACAATGTTATAGACGAATACTGATTGTTATTAGAATGACAGTTGTGTAGTCATGCGAATAATGAAAATATTTACTGCCATTTACTCGAACGACAGTTACTCTAATTAATTAAAGTGTTATAAACGAGGATAATCAATGATGATATAAACCTCAACAATTTTACAAATTGTATAGCATAAAATTCTAAAAGCAAGAACAATAAAAAAGAGTTGGCGAGTCGATTAGTTCAAATTTTGATAATAAAGTTGACTTGCATTTAAATATTTTCAGCAACAAATGACTATAATTACACGTGACTTTAGAATCAAATAATATTCACTAAACTTGATTTGTAATAAATAATAATGTACTACTTGAATAAAAAAATAGTTAAAACAATTTTGTAATTGACGAACATCACACCCGAAAATGCTAATTTTTATTGACAGTCATATTTGCGACGGTCATATATTTAGCAAATTTGCTATTTGCATTCTTATTTTTATGCGTATTCTCATCACAATTCTACAGAAGAATTCTACTTAAACAGATTGCGTTCAGTCGTCAGTTTGAATTAAGTTATCATGTATGTGTTTAAATTATATCACATATATGATTAAATCATATATGCGTTCCTGAGAAACACATATATCTTCTTCTTTTCCCTTTTCCCTGTGTTGGCGGGGTCGCCTTAAAGAACATATGTGTTCCTGAGGAACATATATATGATTTAAGATAAACCAAAATCAGTAAAGATTCCACAAGAACTTAATCCAAACTGACGACTGAATAAAATGCTTTCTAAATAAAATTCGGCATAAGGGACATATGTGTTCCTGAGAAACACATATATGATTTAAGATAAACCAAAATCAGTAAAGACTCCATAAGAACTTAACTCAAACTGACTACTGAACGATATGTTTAAGTAGAATTCTTCTGTAGAATTGTGATGATAATATGTGTAAAAATAAGAATACAAATAGCAAATTTGCGAGAATTATAGTTAAAGGTGAAAAAGTGCGATTACGCTCAAAATGTTTGTAGTTGTTTTTTATTTGAAATAAACTTTAAAAAACACAGTTTCAACATTAATATCTTATTTATAAGATTGATATAAAGGAAAGTAAGTGAAGATACTTGAAGATGAGGATAACATTATAAAATTCGAGATAGTGCATGGGTTCCAGTTTTTGGAAGCCTGAGTAGTGGATGCATCGCATCATTCGTGAGAATATGCTGATGATTTCAGGTGCAAAATTGCTTTATATTTAAAGTCAGTATATACTAATATAATATATTTTAATATATTTAAAGCCAGCCTATATAATTATATATAATAAAGATAATTATATATTATATTTACTTATAATAAATAAATTATATATAAATATAATATCTTTCTAGAATTATTGAATGCCAATCAAACGATTTACTGCATTTAAAAATTATCTTTAAAATTAGAGATAATCAATGAAAATAGTGTGGCTCGTACACCCGTTAAATAATCAACAATGAAAGAAAAATGTTAATTTAGTATCTCTAACAATTTAAAATAGTAAAAACCGGTTGCCTAATGTCTACAATACAGGCAATAACGTTTAATGCTCATTGATCTACAAAGATTTTATAGGAAATGAGTTTAAATTTAAAATTAAGGAAACAGGTAAATTTAATGTTGTTTAAATTTTGTTTAGTATAATATATAATAAATTCAGATATAATTCAGATATAATAAAATGTAAGATGTACATAAATTTCTTAGTTTTGCAATATAAAAACTATTAAAGGTGCGCAGTTATCGGTTAAAAGGAATAATATTGATTACCAATATTGATGATCAATATTGTCAATCAAAATAGACAATAAAAATTGACATGAAGTAAATAAAGTAAATAATTTAAAACTTTTAAAGACCTATAAGTTGACGTTGCTTTGGAATGACAAGAAACCGTAATTTACAAATCGAGGTTTCTAAACTGGCTTAGAAAGCAGTTCAGAAACTGCTTAAGAAACAAATTAAGAACTGCAGCTTTATTTGCAATAAAATGTAACGATGTACATGATTTTTTAGTTTTGCAATATAAGCTATTAAAGATGCGCAGTCATCTGTTGAAATGAATAATAAATATACAAAACAATGTATATAATATATACCTGCACGTCCGCGTTGTCACGTAGTATATGCTTGCAAAAGTCTACAAGAGCACATATAATAAAAACAGTGGATTATGTTTGTGAGTTTTTTCGAGACTTACCGTTTCTAGTAATGTCCGCGTATAATGAAGACTTATTTGAAGTCGTACTTTGCTTCACAGGTATATCATGTATTAGCTAAATGAATGACCATACGATACACATTAACAGCATATCACTGTCGCAAAATTGTATAATATTGTCAAACTACTATTTTATCATGTTAATATTTTCCTAAGGCGCAAAAAGCACAGTGTATAGTGAACGTTTTATTTTTTATTGTAAAGTGCAAAGAGCAACATTATTGTCGTGAGGATTGAGCCAAATAACGGTAAATATAAAACAGGTTGGTAGATTTAAATTTTTCGTTCGAATGGCAAAACATGTAACAATTATATTGTGTTAGCGGTATAAAAGTATGTTTGTAACTAAAATTAGTAATTAACAGATTAGTTAATGATAATTTTGTAGCTTTTGATTTATAAATTTGTCGTACTACTTCATCAAAGATAGTGTTACAGCCCTATTTATTTATTAGTGTATAGTGCGAAACTCATAGAGTGTATCAGTGCAGACAGAATTCTGTTATTAATGGATACCGGATTGATAATAATTTATGTTTCAATAACATCACAATTTTCGAAGCTCCACTTTAAAATAAATCAATTTATGTAAAAATTGATATTAAAATATGTATCAATGCGTGTATTTATCGTTTACCTCTGATTAACACTTTAATTCGTAATTTGTATAATTGATGCTGTATAATTTACTTTGATGTTTAGTGTTTAATAAATTTGACAGAGTAAATACGCCTTGACATATACATATGCCAGTCAACGGTTCGGATGACAGATCGCGTAGACAGATCAAGTAAAAAACTACTACTCAATAAATCTTAATTGACAGTGGCATATCACTTTTGAATAGCTTGTCGTTCATACACAAGCTGAAATATGTGGGCTCTGTTATACATGTTCTGATATTTATGACTTAAGATTAATATCATAAGCTTATTGTAACATTTAAATAGTAAAGTAAAGATTAGTAAAATTTATAATTTTAATTTTGCAATTGATGCCATCTGTAATTCCTTCAAATAACCTCTAACCTCTAATTGTGATACATATGTTATGTATATTATTTATTATAACCAATGCATAAAAATTGAATTTTAAAGAATTCTTACATCATAAACAATTTGAATTATAGAAAATCTTAAGATTAAAATATTTATTTTTTAATTTATATATATAGTATAAAATAAGTAACCACTCAATTAATTTATTTGTTTCGATTAAAATATTAAATGGTGACAAGAACAACGGCTAATATCAAAACACAATTATTTCATTATTTTATTTTAAATTATTTTATTACAATGTGTCATTCAGCAGCTGCGAAAGAACAAAAAGAACTTTCATAACAAAAATTATGAAAGGATTTTGCCTAATCATAAACAAAAAGTTAGATATACAATCAACTGCAAGATTCATAATGTGGTTACTAGACACTATTTTACGTCGTAATGTATGTGGTTGACAAATGCCAACCGATTTGAGCTTTTCATTAGTGATTTACACAAATCCACAATACTTCATTCACCAACATTAATTATTCATCTTAATATTTTCATAAATTTAATTATCTTCCAATAACTGGCTTTTCGGATAGGCAGCAATCGAATTATTTGATAAACATGAAATTAACGTTATTCGATTGTATATATTTAGTAAAAAGGCGTCTATCGGTGTAAATAAAGTAACTACTTTAGCTAAATACAAAATATTAAAATATATATATGTGAAACTTTATTAAAATCATGTTCATACGTATATCAAAAAAACGTTGCTAGAATCAAATAAATGTTTTAAATATTCATGGGGTGAAAATAACAACATCATTATTACGGATTAAACATGACAGGATGTATTGCATCTTATACTGAATTGGAAACAGCATATAATATGTACAGTGAATAATGAAGACGAAGAATGTAACTAATTCATCTTAAGTAATTTTTTAATGTTTTCAATTTTAATGAAAAAGAATAGAAAATTTGTATTTTACATTATATCAGAAGAAAAAATTTTTTAATATTTTATTATAATATAATTGATAAATATACGAATACAAATAATTCTTAAAATACAATTTTTTATGAAGACAATAATTAAAAAATTAAATAATCATTAATGCACAATTTATATTAATATCACATTACAACAGATGAAATAAAGGGTAGATCACATTACAACGAAAGAGCCCGAAACCGAAAATAACATAGCAATTATTTCTAATGGCCTATAAGCTTTATTCAGTGACCTATAAGCTTTATGGTATCGAAAATTCGGTTAAAATTATTTTAAGATTAGAATATTTCAACATTTAAATTTATTTTTAGTACAAAATAAGCAACTACAGTCAAGTGATCTGTTTTGATACAATTTGTCCTCGGTTTATGTTGGGTTTGGAAAAATAAGCCGGAACTAATAGCCTAGTAGTTTTTCTTAATGTCATTTAAGCTTTACTCTAATAGATTGTATATTTTTATAAATCGGCTCACAAAAATACTGGCAACAAACACTTTTTTTAAGATATTTATTTTTTTAATATATTTCGTGTATAGTAGAGTGATTTGATCTATGTAGTTGATTTTATTACATTAGATATTAAAGAGTAAAATAGCTACTAATGTGATATGATAAAAATATACAAAAGAAATTAATAGAATATGATTCAACCGAATAAATAAAAATAAATATTATGACTTCAAAATTTGATATTTTTCAGGAATATGATTTTCTAAACGTTTGATAAATCAATTTGGCTTCCATTAAAATAAGTTCTGATTTTTTATTGATTTATTTTAAGTGTCGACTATGCAGTGCCATTAAACTATAAACAGAACGAAATAAATTATAACTAGTACCTTATTTTCAAGAATGGCGACTTGATCTTTTAATCTAATGATTTCCTGTAACATGCTATCGTATTCCAATTCTTTGTCGCACATCAGCTTACAAAGTGAATCTTCCAAATTCAATCGTTTTGAAGTTTCATTTTGAAGCTTCCTTGAAACCTTACAAAAGTCAATTTCTTTAAAAGTAAAGAAACAAGTAAAGAAACAAATAGCAAAACTGATGTTTAATTATTTTTTTTAATTCTATTAAAGAAATAAATAGAACGATTTAAGTGAATATACGTTACAAAATACAAGCAGTAACAAAATAACTTTAGACAGAGTTAACCAAATGACGTCATCAGGTCAAAAATATATTATTGTTATTCCATATTCCTTGTAACATTAGTATCGCCTTAAATATAGGCCAACCATCTACATAAAGTAGCAAGAATATCTACTAATAAAAACTTTAAAATTTACGAAAATATAAGACCTGCGAATTTTGTTTCACTTTGGTTTAGCGTATATCGACGAGATGATTGATGATACAACTTTCAAAATATATGATTTTGAATAATTGATTGAATTATTGAATAATTTTTGAAGTGAATCATTTTTTCAATATAATGTTAATAGAAGCCTACTATAAATATGCATATTTGATATATATTATTTATTAGTATAATATATTTTAATATTGAATATATATGTTGTACATGACTTTATATAATAACTTATGAGACTTACAAGACTATATATGATAACTGATATACTGTAAATATAGTCTTATATACAAAATAATTAATTTTTGCTGAAGGCAAAAGCGTTAAACCGTGAACCAAAACGTTCAAATAAAACTTTTGTACTAATTTGCCTTGATATACTGCCGATCATTTCTTTAAATTGAAACATAAATATACAAATCTTAGTTGTAACTTGAACAAATATGGATTAAGCATGAAACGCTGTTTTAATTTTGCAATAAAACTGGTTTTCACTTTGTTTTTTCTAGTATATACCTTTATACATAAATTGAATTCGATTGAATCCAGGGCAATATATTCAAAAAATATATTTTCTGAATATATCGCCGAATACATATTCAATATATTTCTGAATACATTGAATATATTTTCTGAATATATATATATATATATATATATATATATATATATATATATATATTACACATTCTACGATTAAATTATATATATAGTAAATTGGTTTATATATAAATATATAAACTTTATATATATTTCAATGTCGGCATACAATCTATACAATGTATTATATATGAAAGTAATAGATAAGAACACTATTATAGATATAAGCATACGTAAATGTTGCTTATATCTTTCACATTTTATTTTATATATTTCGCTTGTTACGAAACTTCATCGTAAAGTTTCGATGACGACTTAAATATGAAATTGTGCTTTGAAAAAGCCTTGATATATTAATTACATGGCTAAGACGTTTGCGTAACAGTTAAGTATATCTCAGTTGACAACCGGCCGATTAAAACATGCTATTAGTTGCATATTCACCAAGTCGATGAAGCTGGTCAATCGAGTGTAAATGTTGACAGCATATGTACAAACAAATTGCATTTTAACACTAAACAAAGTTAGCATTTCCTAAATTGCTAACTTATTAAAGTTAAGCCGTTTCGTAATTTATTAATAAATTAACTCACAATTTCCTTTTGCTCCTTTAGCATGCTTAATTCAGACTGGAGCTGGGTATAATCATCGTTCGACAATGCGCTAACATAGTCGCCACAGCTATTGTACGTGATCACTGATTTTGATGTAGATAAAGCCGGAGATAATTCTTTGGAGTCATTTGATCTAATTTTAGCATATATACATAATAGTAGCTGTAATTGTAATTGTAAAAATATGGGTTTCACTTTTTGTGAACAATTTGCCTTCTACCAAGAATAGAATTTTGATTTAAACAATTTGAAAACGGAAAATAATGTTTAAATGATTACCTGTCTAAAATGTTTTTCAACGTTTTAATAACGATATTTGATGTAAATACCATTGATGCGCTTGAATTAGATAAAATAGTAATGTGCATAAAGTATAAGGTATGTGTTAATAGTTTTTATAGGCTTTTCTTATTAAAGAAAAAACAGCTTATATATTTGTCTGATTTTATCCAGTATTACCATCAATGAAACAACACGAAACTAATCTACGCAGTCAGATTTTTTTGTTTTCTTCTTTTTGAATTTTGTTACTCCTCGTGATCTCGTGATTTCAATATATTAAGCCTGCTTTAATATATTATTTTACAATCATTGAAATAGTCTGACACTCAATATTGTACGTTTTGAAAATCTTTTTGATCGGTAACCCTCATCAACTTTGAGAGCGCTTTTGTTTCTAACTTCATTAGAAATTTGATTTTAAAAGTTGTTTTGGCTAAATCAGGTTTGCATATTTTTTATATTGCAAAGCGCACATTTTGGTAACAAGGTTATTACCCATATTTTGATTGCAAAGTCGACTATTTTAATCAGAAAACACTATATAAAAATCAGAATTAATAAACTAATAAACGTGTAACTATAACATCAGAAATTATAGAAAAAAGTTATAGCAGAAATTATAGACAAAGTTATCTTTTAAAAACGTCCTTTAAATATTAGCGTAATTAATATTTAGGCTCGAGATAAATAAGATGAATGTTAAATGTTTTAATGCAATGACTGGGTTCAATCATGCTGTTATGAATTGCTAGATTCTTTCAATATCAACGACACTATCGTTAATTGCTTATTTAATCAATACATATATGCATAAATATATTGTATCTCCATAAATTGCGTCTAGTAAGAAGAACTGCATCCAGCATCAATAGCAGCATTACAGTGTATTGCTGCTATTAGAGTTTGAGAATTACGTGTACCAAATGTATAGCTTTTGGCAGCAAGTTTTAAAGATAAGATTTGTAACTAATTTGTATGCTCATAATCAGTATATTTATAATGATAGTATCTTATGCTCTAAGAATCGTATATATTCAACTGAAATTTTCATAATTTAAAATACACGAAATTAGGTTATAAAGAAACTCTTTTGTCCCTCTTAGACAACTGTTAAGACAACAAAATCAGAGACCAGTGTAAAGATACGTTCCCATATGATGATACGATTTTTTTCATTTAGTGAAATTAATGTAAATAAAGAATAAGTCAATTCAACTTAACTTACAACAACGTTTTAAAAAATAAACCCATTTAAAAGTGAGAAATCTCTTTAAAAATTCGATCAATAATAAATCAAAAGCTATGAACATAATGCGCATGTAAGTAAAAATATTACTGAAATATTGATATCCATAGTAAAGATTAGAAATCCATTAAAAAATTATTATTTTAGAATTATTCAAAAACTGAGAATGTTGTGAAAGTTTCTTTAAAAAAATGGTACCGTGTGGACTGTTGGTGTGTATTTAACTGAATGTCGTTTGTTAATTCACAGAAATTATTGACCACGTCCTAATAAAGGAAATAATATACTAGGAGATAATGCATTTCATTGCGAAATTGAGAAAAATCTTTAATTTTTAAAATTGTACCAAATAAAACAAAATCATTGTTATATACATCACTAGAAAATAAATGAAAAGAACTAATTAAATGCATTATTTACATAAAAATGATATTAATGATCAAATATCTAATCTCATTTTTAGGCTATCGTATTTTTCGATAGCTCAAAGCAGTTGATTTACTTAAAACTCCATCATTTATTCTAGTCTTTCTATATACAATCGCTTGTGGACAATTTACAAATGTGTATAAAAATGCATAACATGATCCACATACTAAAATGAAAGTGGAACCGCCTCTGAGTTTTATCAAAGACAATTTCAAAATTGCAAGCAAACTCAGTTTAAATTTAAACAACACACTCTAAGATGTGCAATAAAATATTTAGAATATATTAACTAATATCGTTGTCTGCACTACGAAGTAGTGATATCTTATGAATTGTGGTTCTGCAAATTATTCATTAAATAAATAAGCTACTGCATTGAAAATGGCAATTGACCATATCAGTTTCGATATATACGAATATACAAAGGAATTCACAACAAATTGTGTTAAAAAATTATTTTAGCTGGATCAAAGAAAGAAGGCAAATTTTATTTGATATTTCGCTAACTATACTGTTAGCATCTTCAGAAAATTACTAATTAGTAATTTTCTGAACATGTAAGCATATATTAACAAAATATCAAATAACATTTTCATTCTTTCTTTGATCCAGCTCCGGTAATTATTTATCAATAATGGGTCATATTATCAACAATTTAAAACAAATTGTTGTTTCTTTGATGTTTTATTTTCTGATGATTTTGCTTTCCTGATAATTTCGAGAGTAGCAATAGCTAGCGAAATTTAAAAATAAACTGATGTTGTTAAATTCTGCTCCAAAATTCCAAATTTAAAAATTGATAAAAATCGGTTATTTGTAATACAAATAAAGTTTATTTGCAATAAAAATAAAATTGATATAAATATAAATTTAAATACTTTTAGATAAACGATGGAGGCAATGCTATCACAAGGAGTCATTAATGAAAAGTGGGCATTGCTGTTGCAAATAGTACACTTAACTCAAGTATTATCACAAAATATTGATATTAGGCAATAAACTAACTGAAAACAGGACAATAAACTAACTGAAAACAGGGTCGCAGTTAAAATTTAAATAAATAAACCACGAAAGAAACGACTCAACGTTTCTTTCGTGGTTTATAATACCAATAGTGCACTCATAATTAGTACATTTCATTATTGTTTTGACTCATCAGTGATGTTACCTCTCCTGCTGGATGCAGAGGAGGACCGGCAGACGGTACAAGTATGTCAAAACATACTTAGAGCTATACATGCTCTAGCAATCTAGGTGTTACATGCTTCATCAAAAGGATCATCAGCTTTTGGTGAAGCATGTAATACCTAGATTGCTAGAGCATGTATAGCTCTGATTATGTTTTGACATACTTGTGTCGTCTGCCGGACCTCCTCTGCATTCATTAGTGGGAAATACGAGCACTGATGAGTCAAAACAATGATGAAATGTACTAGTTATCGTTGAGTCGTTTCTTTCGTTGCTGTCACACTAATATAAACTAGTTCCTAGGGAATTATCTCATTTAAACATCGAGCGAGAGACAATAAATTAAGAATTATTGCTTTTTGCAAATTTTCAATTATTGCGATCGTCACTTTCAAGTGTTTTGCTTTGATAAAGCATAATATTAATGTATTGGCTCTTGATATTTAAAGGCCCTATACAAAAAAAATTGTAAAAGCGCTTATGTGCTTCAGTAGTGAAAATAAATCAAAAAATATATAAAAAAAATATAAAAAATAATAATTTTTAATAAGTTATTAAAAATTTCCAATGTTTAGTATAAAAAATAGATAACAATTAAAGGGACTCAATTTTTGTAACATATTCACTGCATCAACAATTACTTACGGTTTTACTGTTTGCTAACAACCTTCGTTGAAAAGGCCTAAGCAAAATAATACTCATTCAAATTAGCATATGCTACTTTGTTTTCTACTACAAAAAAATAATTATCGTTATCGTATCAATGAAATTAAGTTCGTACTTATTGAAAAATAAATTATTTAGACACTATGTGGCATAATGAATCAGTCTAGGAGTCCCCATCTGCGTCAAATTGTTGAGAGCATCTCATACTGATAACAAACTGCTTAATAGCAAAACTATTTTCGTAACTTGATTTTTAAAGTTGAAAAGGTTGTGTTTTATAACAAACATAAAACAAATACTGTTATCTTCAAAAAGTTAAAACCGTACATGCTTTATCATTTGAATAGATTAAAACATAGTATACCATGTGATACAATGCATTAAAATTAACATCCAGGAGGATCTGCCATTTATTATAAAGTTTAACCCCGTAACTCGACAAAATGCAGCAGTACGGTCATGATAAAATCAAGACAAGCGCCGAAATCCACCAAACGTCAAGAAAATACACATTTCCAATATTACCAGCGACGAATTTCAGCGACAATATTCGAACGCTAAATATAATAATTAAACATGTGGGTGTGACACCTCGTACATCGGATGCACAAGTTGTAAGTCGGTGGTGGCATAAGACAACAACATAAGTTAAAGTCAGCACAATTAAAAACACAATTTCATAACGCAAGTACAAATCAAACACTCCTAACCAAGCAACTTCAAAATAATTCCCAAATGTAACAATTGTAATCTCATGTGCAATGGTGATACGTCTCTGTTGCCCAGCCATTAATTTAAAATGCAATAAATGAGAAAATTTCTGAAGCTGTACCGTTGATTGACAACTAACATATGACAATCATCGGTGTGCACACCAAGGTTGTAAGCTATAGAATCTAGTTGCCAAGATTAATTTTGATGTTTAGTGCATTTGTAACGTTTTATTTGTTTTTCAAATACTACCTTAATTTCAGGATTATGGCAGAAATATTAAAATTAATAAATTCATGTTTTTATAAAATAAATATATAAAATAAATAATAAATTAAATATTTTAATATAAATTATTTATAATAAATTAATAAATAATTCAATAAATTATTTATAAAATATATAATAAATTATTTATTTTAGAACATATTATCGAAGAAAACATTTCAATATTAAATCAAAAACTATTAGAAAAAGAAGATTTTTGGATTAAAACGCTTAATTCCATGTACCCATTAGGATTGAATGACGTGGTACAAGGAATTGGCAGAAGTAGTATAATACATAATAAACAACTATATTATAATAATCCGGTTAAACGCAAACCAAGAAGTCATGGTGATAAAAGGAATAGGAAAAATAGAGTTTAAAAATATTAAAAAAGATATGTATATAAATGAACAATTAAAAATATTAAAACAACTTTTAAGAGATAATAAGCTAAAAGATCTTTATGTAAATATAAGAAGTTTTTCTAAAGATATCATATGTTCAATAAATCAAAAATTAATTAACGACTATGATAGGCTAAGTTGTATAATAGACAGTTATTGTAATACAAAATACTATAATCGTACAATAAATGTAAATAATAACAATAGAAAATATACATTAACCATAAACTTCATTAATAAATGTATAGATAACATAAATATAGCCGGACTTTTAAATAATTCTAAAAGTAAAGAAATAATAGGGTCAGATTTAAGTAAATATATTCCTAAAATAAGGTATAAACTCCTACCACCATTAGGACGAAAAATTTGTAATTATAATAAAGAATTAAAATCAATATGTAACGATAATATTAGAAACATAATGGAAACAGAATGCAATTGTAAAAGTCTTAGTTTTGATAAAATAAATGAACATATATGTACCCATAATCTAGAATTAATTGAAAATTGTGAATTAAGAAAGCTGCTATCAAAAGGGTATAAATATAGATTAAATAACAACAACGACAAAAATAAAATTTACAATTCGTTATATAATAACTTAAATGATTACTTTAGTAAGCTGATTAATAGTGAAAGCTCGAATATATCTAAGATAAAAATTTGGAAAGATTATATATTTGATAAAATTAAAAATAAAATGAAAATAACAAACAATTATAAAAGGAAAGATAAAATTAATAAAGATATGTATAAAGAACTTACTAAATTAAAGGATAACTATATAATAACAACTATTGATAAAGCTAGTAATAACTTTGTCTTCATATGCAAAAAGCTTTATTATGATATACTAATGAAAGAGGTTAATTCTAATGATTTAAATGTAAATCCAACATATGAACGTAGTGAGTTGAGTTTAGAAACAATTATTACAAGTCACTGTTCTATAATGGATAAAAAGGGTATAAAGGTTGAATTAGATAATAAAACTATACCTATATTATATTGGAATCCAAAATTACATAAAAATCCAATAAAACCTAGGTTCATATGTAGTGCGTTTAAATGTACATTAAAACCACTTTCTGTCTATATGAATAAAATACTTAAAGTAATTAAAGCACATTTTAAAAAATATTGCAAGGTAATCGAAATTAATACTGGTATAAAACACTATTTCAGTATTAATTCTACAAAAGAATTTTTAGAACAGACAAAAGGAATAAATTTTCAAAATATAAATACATACGATTTTAGTACTCTTTATACAAATCTAGGTTTAGTAGATATTAAAGAAGCGTTAGTAAAATTAATTAATCTTATATTCGGAAAAAGATATACATATATATGTTATAATAATTATAACGCCTATCTAACAAAAATTAAACCATCAAATAAATATAAATATATGGATAAAATTGAATTAATAGAATCCTTAAATATTTTAATAAATCAAAATTATTTAAAAGTAGGGACATCTATATTTAGACAAGTAAAAGGTGTTCCAATGGGTGGTAATAGTAGCCCAATTATAGCTGACTTGTTTTTAAGCTTTATAGAATATGAATTTGTTCATAACTGTGTAAAAACTAAATCTAAACTATATAAATATATGAAATATATGATTCAATACATTAATGATATAGGTGTATTTAATTCTTATAATTTTTATTCAATTAGTGAACACATTTATCCAGAAAGCCTTATTCTTAACAAAACCAATATTAATGATAAAGAAGGTGTATATCCAGATATGAACATTAAATTAACATTAACTAAAACTACTATTAATTTATATCGTACAGATGACGTATTTAAATTTTCAAGAAACATATTTTTGCATGAGCATTCATGCATACCATATAATATAAAATATAATACATTAAATAATGAAATTTTAAGAATTGCAACAATATGTAATGATATTGGCTTTCTTTAAAATCATTTAAATAATTTAATAGACACATATTTTAAACTAGGTTACTATAAAAATAACATCGAGCAGAAAATAGTAAAATATATAAATCAACACAATAATATAAAGAATAAATTTAAACTCTCAAGTGGCAAATTTTTATGGATGGATAATAAATAATATACTTTGTATTAGAATAAGATACACTAGATAGTTTTATCAGAGGAAATACATCATTAGCATGTATTTGGCCCCGCTGCTATGTTGGGTAGAGGAATTAGGGTCCGAAACCTGATAGCATATCATTTTCTCCTGATGACCTCTAATTCTTATTCTGATACAACGTCTGTTATTTATTAGTCAATTCATAAAAATGACGTTTATTTTAAATTTCAATTTTTTTTATTTTAACTTGATTTAAATTATAAAAAATCTTGAAACAATTATTTATTTTATTATTTAATTATTAAATATTGATTTAGCATTATTATGTTTTGTTTAGTTTATAATTGTATTAAATACGTAGACTCAGTTAGCTGATTTGATTATCAAATAAAGGCGTGTTAAACACGGTATGCCTATTTAACGGCGAATGAATCGGCTGCCAATGTGATGACGGACTGGGATTAGTTACATACGAGTCCACGTTAATGCCCTCATCTATGTTGTCAGAAGAGCTGCTCCTAGAGAAATGATCATTTGGGAGTAAGCGTGGTAGTTGTCATCTGCTGAATAATTTGATGACATTATTATCTCTTCCGTTGGTGTGGTACTTCGGCGCTTCTCGCTTGTACTCTAAAAATTTCTTATATAATGTAGTCGTCTTTGTTGAGCAGTAGCACATTGGTTATTAAATGCTCAATACTTCTTTTTTGGATGTCAGCGCATATACTGCACTGAAACGAAATGGATAAGTTATTGTAAAAACTTAATTTATCTTGGTGCGTTGCCAAAATCAATAATACAATCATAACATATTATATGCTCAACATGGACGCTTACACATCTTGAGTTGTCAATACTTTTACGGTTTTGAGATATTCTTGTGCTTAACGTTTTTTCCTGTTTACTCGATTTATACATTGCCGCATGTTCTCATGGCATTATATAAACGGAGCATTGTGTACTATTTGATGTTCAAGTTGAGCAAGGGAGGCATTCGCTTAATAAATAGTACTAGTTTGCGATTGTATTTGATAGTAACTTTCGAAGATATTAGAATTCATTGTTGCCTAACAAAGCTAGATTAGGAATGTCAATAAATGGTCCTAAAACATTTTGTGCAGAGGAAGACCACTAGACGGCCTCCTTATGAGATTGTTATTGTGAATCTGCTGCAATCATACATGAGCGAACCTCCAAAAAAATATTTAATTTCCATTAATCACCTAATTTTTGCTAATTATTAATTCATGATTATTTTTTTATTATGATGAAAGCATCTCGAATATCAGTCTTAGCGAATTGTTTTTCCCTTAAGCTAATATTTTCGCTGTGAATTTTTGTATCGTCATTGTTCGTTGCATGGTCTATAATATCCACCTAAACAAATCTAGTTTTACGTTCCATTTATGTCGTTTGATACGTTTAGGCAACCTTTGGCCGATTTTCCCAAGGCAAGTTACCGGTCATTACTAACTTATCTAAATTTAGCGCAACAAACATTGCTCAAAAGCCAATTTCCTTAAGAATACCTAATTGAATTTCATCAATACGAGCATATTTATCAATACGCAACATATTAACATTCGTGATCTCTTCTAGGGTACTTTTGAATTTATTCTTTTGATTGTCTAGCCTCTTCTAAAGTGGAAGATGTATCGATCTGATCCATCTTCGTAAAATCCCGTTGTATATGACAATTTATGTCTTTTGTGCTTCCCGAAAAATACGAATATTGATGGTCCTCTAAAATATTTTAACAACCTGTAGATGCTTTTCGAACTCCACTCAAGTCGTCGTCTTCGCTTTAAAAATACTAATCTTGTAAAACTTATCGTTTTTATGTACTTAAGTGCATCTTTTCCTTGACTTACTCGGTATTGTCGCCGTAGTAGGCCATCATATTGTTAAGAATATTGCAAAATCAGATCAGCTACATGTGTCTACGAATTTAAACTATTTATAAATTAAAGATAAATAATAAATAATTATATAAGATTTTATATAATAGATATTTATATAAAGTTCAATAATATATAATAATAATTAAACAATATATTATATAAAATTTATATAATATACGATGTATCATAATATCTTTTTTTAATTAGCATCAATATAGTTGTTTGTACTACGTCTATGATATCTTCATCAATGTCAAGATCATTTTCCGATGTATTTTATAGTGAAATATCTATTTATTTATTCTTTATAGTTGATTAATTAATAGGAACGACGAATAAATTGGTTTTAGTTCAAAAACTCCCATTTTATTTAAAGTAGATTACTGTAATCAGTATATTCTTAGTTCAGATAGTTAAATCGAATAAAATAACTTTAGATAGTAAAGATGACTAGTAAGTTCAGATAGATTAATCGAATAGTAAGTTCAGATAGCTAAAAACCTAAATCTATAAAATAACAATTAACTGGTTACAATAATATACTTTAAATGTAATGTGTGTGAATTTTTTGAATCAAACTAATTTATCCGTCTTTCCTGTGAATTAATATTTTTTGTTTTTAAATAGTTGATAATAAGATCCATCATTAATAAATAATTATTTGAGCTGGATCAAAAGAAAGAAGGCAAATTTTATTTGATATTTCGCTAACTATACTGTTAACATCTTCAGAAAAATTACTAATTAGTAATTTTCTGAAGATGCTAACAGAGTTTAGCAAAATATCAATAATAATTTCCTATTTTCTTTTATTTTTTTGTAATATTAAAGCAGGATTTATTACTTTCAACTTAAAAACATCAATTTTCATTTTAAATTCTGTGAGTTTTCCGTGACATTGGATCAGTGTGATTTCGTTACCTTGTGACCAGATAGAAGTCATTATCCTATAAATAGTATATTATACATAGTATACATCGTATACTATTTAATAGTCAATTAATAAAAAATGATTTTTATTTTAAATTTCTATTTTAAAATTGATTTTTATTTTAAATACAATCATAATACAATTGTAATCAAGGAAGTCATACTGTGATGGTTATTTTACCGCCAAGATTACTACAGCAGAAGCGAACAACCGATTGTAGCAACCATGAGATATGTTAGGAGGAAATAACGAATAGTTACGCAATACCCCTCAGTGATGCTCAAAAGCACAGCCATTGCGGGCATAGTGGCAATCGATACAGTCTTACGTATGCCTGTATTTTCTGCCGTCGTGAGCCAAAACAGCAAATGTGACCCGGCTCATCTAGATCGCCGTCACAGCTCCTAGCGGCTAACGTTCTACAAATGAAAGTTGTCAATGAAGCTACAGTGGATATCGGCCTTGTAAATGATTCGGAAGATCAAGTCACTATCGTAAATAAATCTTTCTGTATGGGTTTTGAGCCATTCAACGCATCCCTAAGAGATCACTGCCGATCTTGGCGCTCAAACTTGGGTCGATACTGCCGGCATTTTCAGCGGAACCATTTGATTTGGCACAGTGAAAAAACTTGATGTTGTTTGCTCGTTCCTGTCTACGAGTACCAGATGAACTTCACATCGGAACTCTAACCAATTTAGTCAAGATGGCTGCCTCGCGGTATCATTCCACCGATGGAAGTGAACGTCCAGCACAACATAGTCCATACGATTCCCTTTTTAAACCGATTAAGCACGCGAAATAAAATCCAAGATCCTGACGAATTGAACAGAAAAATTTCCGAAAATGTGGAATTAGAAGACACTCGTGCGTAATTAGATTGGTTATGAGCAGAAACACCTTCGCAAACTACAGTCGACATATATCGTACTTTGCAGCGATTACACTCCTCGTCACCTATGAGATTACGACAGACAGAGGGATCCACCCAAACAACAGTTTTATGCACAGCAACTGGCATAGAAGTCACACATGCAATCAATTCCTCCCCCAATCATGCAGTAGGAGGACCAACGGATTAAGCATTTTGCACATTACGGCCCTATTAGCACTGCGGCAATTAAGACTTTGCCACAGGAAATCGCTAATTTATCATCAATTGTGATGTCCAGGCGTTCAGAAAGAGGTAAACCCTATTTTATTTGGGGCAAAATTGATTCCCCTTGAAAAACCAGATGAACGACTTCTTCCTATAGCCACAGGAAACACACTTCGGCGTCTCATACCGAAAGTAGCGTGTAGTCGAGTAACTCCGGAGGCTTCCCGCTTTCTTCCCTGAAATAGGTCGGAGTGGGTACAACGTGTGAAGCAGAAGCGGCTGTACATGTCTGTCACACTTAAATCAGACTAATGTCGCACAACATGGGGTTGCTGAAGTTCAATTTTCAGAACACATTTAACCCCGTGAGCCGTTCGGCGGTAATTCCGGCAGTCATGTTGCATACCCGAGATATCACCGCTGGTCAGTAGCTGCTACAGCGACACTTTCTGGCTGTTCCAAGGACCCTACGTCCTACTCTCGAAAAATGTGTTCAACAAGGCGACTCACTTGGCCTTATACTATTCTCACTCGCAGTGCACCATATAGTAGAATCCCTGGTGAGGCTTCTCAAAGCCGAAACGGTACGCCGTCTTGCAGTGTAGAAGCATGAAATTCTCTATATATAGAGAAAACCAGATAGGTGTAATAGACAGTCCTGGTTGAATCAAACCTTTAATTTATTTATTGGTCCTGCGAGGATCCCAGGCGGCGGTGCTTTTTCTATTGTAATATATGATATTGGTCATTTAGTGATCCCGCTGATGTCTATTACACTAAAAAGAATTCACTGCATTGCATTGACTTCGAAAGCGCAAGCTACGTCATGCAATTAGCATATAGTGAATTCTTTCTGCTTTAATCTATATATAGTATGTTTTTCATGTGTATACACTGTATTGCTGCAACTGATGAGGCTTCTCAAAGCCGAAACGGTACGCCGTCTTGCAGTGTAGAAGCATGAAATTTTCTATATATAGAGAAAACCAGATAGGTGTAGTAGACAGTCCTGGTTGAATCAAACCTTTAATTTATTTATTGGTCTTGCTAGGATCCCAGGCGGCGGTGCTTTTTCTATTGTAATATATGATATTGGTCCTTTAGTGATCCCGCTGATGTCTATTACACTAAAAAGAATTCACTGCATTGCATTGACTTTGAAAGCGCAAGCTACGTCATGCAATTAGCATATAGTGAATTATTTCTGCTTTAATCTATATATAGTGTGTTTTTCATGTGTATACACTGTATTGCTGCAACTGATGAGGCTTCTCAAAGCCGAAACGGTACGCCGTCTTGCAGTGTAGAAGCATGAAATTCTCTATATATAGAGAAAACCAGATAGGTGTAAAAGAACGTCCTGGTTAAATCAAACCTTTAATTTATTTATTGGTCCTGCGAGGATCCCAGGCGGCGGTGCTTTTTCTATTGTAATATATGATATTGGTCCTTTAGTGATCCCGCTGATGTCTATTACACTAAAAAGAATTCACTGCATTGCATTGACTTCGAAAGCGCAAGCTACGTCATGCAATTAGCATATAGTGAATTCTTTCTGCTTTAATCTATATATAGTATGTTTTTCATGTGTATACACTGTATTGCTGCAACTGATGAGGCTTCTCAAAGCCGAAACGGTACGCCGTCTTGCAGTGTAGAAGCATGAAATTCTCTATGTGTAGAGAATACCAGATAGGTGTTGTAGACAGTTCTGGTTGAATCAAACCTTTAATTTATTTATTGGTTCTGCAGGATCCCAGGCGGCGGTGCTTTTTCTATTGTAATATATATATATATATATATATATATATATATATATATATATATATATATATATATATATATATATATATATATATATATATATATATATATATATATATATATATATATATATATATATATATATATACGAGGTTGTAACATGCTGTTCACTACCGTACTTTAAATTTTCAAACAGACTCATCTACGATGAAAATGCTTTGAGTGTCATGTTTTTCGATTGCCTTAAATAAATAAGTAAACAATATTTTTACTGCCTAGAAATATGTCGCGTAGAAGCATATCTTAATTACTGCTGCTTTCATTTAAAACAAAATTTTAAAAATCCATTATAAATTAGCTGATTTTGTTTGTAGTAGGTAGTTTTCGCTGTTATTTAAATAAATGCTCGCGCGTAATTCATTATTTCGTATACTCGGTAATTAAAAATTTACTTTGCAAAGTCATATATCTTTTGATTATTTAGTGTTCTTCATGATTTATTTTAATGAAGTTTAATTAGTTTTTTATTTAAAAGTAGGTATATCTATATTTAGACAAATAAAATGTATTTCAACGGATGGTAATAAAATCTCAATTATAGCTAACTTATTTTTAAAAATATATGATTTTAGTACGCTTTATACAAATCTAGATTTAGTAGATATTAAAGAAGCGTTAGTAAAATTAATTAATCTTATATTCGGAAAAAGATATACATATATATGCTATAATAACTATAACGCCTATCTAACAAAAATTCAACCATCAAGTAAATATAAATATATGGATAAAATTGAATTATTGGAATCCTTAAATATTTTGATAAATCAAAATTATTTAAAAGTAGGGACATCTATATTTAGACAAGTAAAAGGTGTTCCAATGGGTGGTAATAGTAGCCCAATTATAGCTGACTTGTTTTTAAGCTTTATAGAATATGAATTTGTTCATAACTGTGTAAAAACTAAATCTAAACTATATAAATATATGAAATATATGATTCAATACATTAATGATATAGGTGTATTTAATTCTTATAATTTTTATTCAATTAGTGAACAAATTTATCCAGAAAGCCTTATTCTTAACAAAACCAATATTGATGATAAAGAAGGTGTATATCTAGATATGAACATTAAATTAACATTAACTAAAACTACTATTAATTTATATCGTAAAGATGACATATTTAAATTTACAAGAAACATATTTTTGCATGAGCATTCATGCATACCATATAATATAAAATATAATACATTAAATAATGAAATTTTAAGAATTGCAACAATATGTAATGATATTGGCTTTCTTCAAAATCATTTAAATAATTTAATAGATACATATTTTAAACTAGGTTACTATAAAAATAACATCAAGCAGAAAATAGTAAAATATATAAATCAACACAATAATATAAAGAATAAATTTAAACTCTTAAGTGGCAAATTTTTATGGATGGATAATAAATAATATACTTTGTATTAGAATAAGATACTAGATAGTTATTTCAGAGGAAATACATCATTAGCATGTATTTGGCCCCGCTGCTATGTTGGGTAGAGGAGTTAGGGGCCGAAACCTGATAGCATAGCAGTTCCTCCTGATGACCTCTAATTCTTATTATGATACAACGTCTGTTATTTATTAGTCAATTCATAAAAATGACGTTTATTTTAAATTTTATTTTTATTTTTTAACTTGATTAAAATTATAGAAAATCTAAAAACAATTATTAATTTTATTATTTAATTATTAAATTTTGATTTAGCATTATTATGTTTTGTTTATTTTATAATTATATTAAATACGTAGACTCAGTTAGCTGATTTAATTCTATCATTTGTTAAAATGTTCTCGTGTATTGTATATGTTAAACTGAGTAGCAATCAAAGCACTATGTTCAAAACACTGGCTAGAATATACATATATTCACAAATCAACAACACAATGCAGTACTTATTATTCAAACTTTCTCATTCCAAAGTTTAAATTTACTTAAAAAAATAAATGTAATCGATTTATAAACTAAAAATTTTATCATTTGGTCGGCTTCATCAATTATCCTCGTGTGAATTCTTTAATCCTAGATGCAGCACTGTACACTACAATCAGCGTAGGTGGACCTCATCAGCAGTGAGCCTACGCCTACATTTCGTGTTTCGGTCCTTTAATGATCTGCTGAAATTTTCCTCTGCTGCCTTTCTGTAAAAACAAACGATACAGTTTGTAAGGAAAACATTTCCAAATGTTTTCCTTACAAACTGTATCGTTTGTTTTTACAGAAAGGCAGCAGAGGAAAATTTCAGCAGATCATTAAAGGACCGAAACACGAAATGTAGGCGTAGGCTCACTGCTGATGAGGTCCACCTACGCTGATTGTAGTGTACAGTGCTGCATCTAGGATTAAAGAATTCACACGAGGATAATTGATGAAGCCGACCAAATGATGATACTCGCTCGTGTATGCAATTATTCATTCTAAAAATTTTATTTTCAAAAGACATAAATTATTTTATACTAAAATAAGGGATTTTCAATGGATACAGATACATTTAATTTATTATCAACTTACTATTTAAGAACAACGCAACCCTATGTCAAAAACGTAAAAATGGCCTAAGGCGTGTTTACGCTAGGCGGGGTTTCAAAATGTCCTATATAATGCAAATCATTGGTATCGCTGACTTGTAAGCAAGCTAGTACGTTGTAATAGAGCGAAAATTACCAAACAATAGATAAATAGTCAACATAATAGAGTGTGCAGCCGTCTAACTGGATTTTAAATTCAAAAACTTAAATGATTGGTAAATATCAAAATCCAAAATTGAAATGTCCGAGAATTAAAAATGGGAAATGAACAAACTGTAGAATATTCAATTTAAATTTACTTTAATTGTGCGGCTAATATTCGTTGATTTAGTATTTTAAAAATTTTGAAAAATGCAGAATGATGCACTTGATTTTATAAGTTCAATTGTACTGGTATATTTATTCCAGTATATATTCAATAGATACACCTAAAGAAATGAAAAGGTGCTGCACAAATTCATGGCATCATGCCAATGGCCCTCCTTTTCGCAGCACAAACAATTAAAAAATCGTTCTGAAATACTGATAAAATATATATTAATTTGCCTAATTTTGCTTGCCAACAAACAAAAACAAGTTACAAACTCGGAAAAATCCTAGTTTATTAAAGCATTTGAAAGTAAGTAAAATATATGATCGGAATGGATTGAATGTTATTATGCAAATACGGCGACTCGTAGATATAAAAAACAGTAGTGTCCACATTAGGAGGCTTTAAAATGGTTAAGAAGAAATTGTGATGCAGTTTATAGTTAAGGGATATTATAAAATACAAATATAATCACAAATTTGACAATGTCAAAACCTTACATTAATTGCTTCACGTAAGAAAATCCAATAAAATTCAAATCATTTATATTAATGTCAAAGTTTTCATCATCCACGTTGTGATTGTCATTTAATTCCGATAAATCAATTGTTGAACTTTCAATATCATCAAAATATCTAACATCATCGACGCTTGATAGTCTTGGGACAAACGGTGGATTCGCTAAATCAACGTAGCAAAAAATATTTAGCATAAATTTTAGATTCAGATTTTTTCGTCGAGAGAAAATGTTCAACGAAAAACAATATAGCAATATAACGCCTTACCAAGTCAAGATTATTGAGTTGGCTTTGTAAGAAAACTACCAATTGTAGTGCATAGAATTGTAATGCAAATTCAAATAATGTAATTATTTTACCATACGAGGTGGTATATTTTGCTATTAATCTATTGATCTAATAGCTATGTATAGGAGATAAAATAATTGAAAATTTAAATCATATAAGTAAAATATACGGTTAAATTGCTTAAAACTAAAATTTGGGATTTCACATGACAATAATACATTGAAGACTTTGCCAGGATACACATGAAGTCTACTTCAATAACGCAATACAACGCAAGTATATTTTTTACACCACAATCATTGTAGCTAATGTAGCAACGTATAGTTCTTGCGGATAATTTTGCTATTTGTATAAACCCCGTTGTGACGATTATCTTTAATCGCAATTGGCTGCAATCCCAATCGTGTAGGAGTTTGCATGTTCAAATAATGCCATTATTTCATCATTTCTGTTGTATTTTTTCATTTCATGGTAATTGAATGAATTGCTAATTCTTTAGGGATGAGTAGGACATAGCCAAGTTTCCCATAAAGGAACGTTTCGTCAAATTAATATAAATGCCGTGACACGAAATATCCACTTTTGCGTTGTTACCCTTTGTTGTTTGACTTTCAAACTAACTTAATCGCTAAATAACATTAAATGTGATTCGATTGATACCGGTCTGCAGATTCTTGTTAATCTTTTCGATATTGCATCCCTTACAATGATATGTCTAATCAAATCTGTTTCGCTCCAGATTTAAAGAGCAATAGAGCGGTGAATACTGAATGCTTATTCACCTCTGCATATCGCTAATGTCTCATTATGTTTAAAGCTACATCTCGAAGCAATTACATCAAAGAGTTATCATTTTGTTAAACAAAATTCCAAACCTTTTCATGTAAACCCTTTAATGGGTTTAGCCGAAAACCATGACGATGCTTACTTCATTTCGGCTGATTCCAGGTAAATAAAGCATAAAATAATAATAAAGCATAAATCGATATGTAAATTCTTCTCGCATAAATCGATATGTAAATTCTTCTCTTTCTTTGATTAATCCATAATTTTTATGTCTAATTTGTTCATAAGTTTTTGTTTGTTTTTCTTCTTAGGCTATTAACGCTTAATCCGTCTGTCAATGTTTACACATATGCATTGACTCGCAAAACTGTATTAAGATAATTTTATTTGAATCCCCACTCCCAATCCACCAAACCGTAGAGACAATATCAGAATATGATATAACTCTTTGTTCAGCCATCTAATTCCAATCTACTTCTCTTTGAGCACATCTGACAGGCGTGAGTATTCACTCGTGTTGATTTTGAACGTGCGTTGTATGTGATTTCATATAAATGTAAATCCCTTGTTAAGAGCTGCTTACATGAGATTCATTTGCTACATTGGCAAATCCGGATAACAGAAAAACATCTCGAATTTGTAATGCACAACATCTGTTGAGGATTCAAGGCACAACACCAATTGAGGCACAACACCAATTGATGATTCAAGTATTTTGAAACCTGTATCGAATATTAGCAAATCAATTTATTCGGATAATCTATTGGCATCGTTTAATTCTTCTTCATGTAATAATAAATGTTTGATCTACAGTCATCGAGAGTTGACATACTAGACTTCCGTTCGGATTTTCGAGAAGCCCCAAAGCTGCGTTTGTTTATGCATTCCTAATTAGTGTCAAGAAAATGTGTATCAACATTCTGGTTGAATCTGCAATGTTCAGTTTCCTGAGCATTTTCGTTTTTTGAACGAAAATCCGTTCAAATAATTTATACACACATTTTACACAAACATGAATGTATAATTATCGTTGCTCGACGAATATCTATCTCTAAACGTGTAGAGGAATTAAAATAACTTTTAAGCTACATCATTATTGATTTGTTAAATGATCAAGGCTTAATAAAAAAAACCTTGTTGCGACAAATGAAAATCTTTTTGCGTCAAATGAGTAAAATTTTAGTTTAGTTTTAAAATTTGTACGCAGGATTGACTAAATTAATTGAATTTTAATTGAATTCGAAAGCATCATCGAACAATACAGGTTTTTATTCTGATGATGCAAAAGTAGACTTAACAGTTGCATTCTAATAAAGAACCATGAAAAGTTACATTCTGACAGTTATAGCTATACGAAGCAAATTATTGAGGATGCACAACAACCGACTGCCTGAACTAACGCTTCTTGCTCCACCAAAATCATTACGGAAACGTCCTAGTGGAGGAGTTAGAAAAACTCAAAAGCAGCCTTGAGCAAACTGCACAACCGTATATATTTCAGAAGACCAACGTTGGATGGCAAACTACCGTGACAATTGGTTGGCTATATTAGAACAAAAACAGCACATGAGCTATTGTTATTGCCATTCGTAACGTAATAATATCAGTTCACTAAAATTCCAAAATAGCTTAAAGTTTTAATTTGTAAGCTTACATATTATTTAACAATTATTTATGTATATTTAACAAAACTTCGATTATTGCTCGCTTTACTAAATAATTCTAAAATTATAATCATAAGATAATATATACCTTGTCGAATATTATCCCAAGTCCATTCGGCATCAAGGAAAAACGAGTGGGATTTAACTTCATGTGAACCGTTTGAACCGAGTCGACATGAACTAAACATGAACAAAGTCGACATGAACACTTAATTCGAATTTATCATCGAAAAAATATTCATTGTCGTATTTAAAAATATAAATATTAGAGAATACTTATGTATAAGTTATTAAAGACTACTTTTCTTATGATATTGAATGTATTCTTTTGTACTAAAGCTTTTTTACGATTTGTTTACAAATTTAAGCTATACCCTTCATTATTATTCATTCAGTCAGAAATGTAAATTAAAGAACTATCTACCAATCACTATTAGCAAAGAACAATATTATATATAAGTTCAATATTTTGGCGATAGCTGATGCCATCATTTTCGAGGATCAATATGCTTTGTATTAGAATAAGGTCCACTAGATAATCAAATTTCATTAGAGGAAATACCTCATTAGCGCGTATTTGGCCCTCTGCTATGGTAGGTCGAAACCTGATAACATGGCAGTTCCTCCTGATTACCTCTAATCCTTATTCTTATACATCGTCTATTATTTATTAATTTATTATTTATCTTTATTTTTATTTATATCGTATAAAATACGTAGACTCCGATATCTTATATTATAATATATTTATAGGCTGTTGTTTAATTACATTATCGCCGGGACACACGTTAAAGTACATTTCAAAACACAAATATATAAAATAAATAACATAAACAAAACACACATATATATAATTTGTTCTTACACCTACCCTGGGACGCCCAATGGTGTACTCATAAATAAATCACTATGCTTTCATCACCAATCTAAACATCCTCATCAGACCAAGAAATATAACCGAATTATTCTCGCAATATTCAAAGTCTATCATTGTTAAAGTTTATCGTCACACATAGGATGACTGGGCATACGTAGCGACTTTGAATATTGCGAGAATAATTCTGTTTTATTTCTTGGTCTGATGATATATAGAATGCTGCCTCATGTTCATGCCTCTTCATGAGGAAAACATAGTGATCTATTTACGAGTACACCATTGAGTGTCCCAGGGCAGGTGTAAGAGCAAATTAAATTTTATATATTTGTACATTTGAAAGTGTCCCTGTAAACAGCATTTCTATTAAAAAGAATTTAGTGCCTGATGCATGGTTAAACTTCAATACGCACAGCCAGGCACAGAACTTATGCTAAATTCCCTCTGATGATTCAGATTAAAGGTAGTTCTGCTTTTCGAGCTTTAAACACTGTTTAAGCGTGCGTTAAAGTACCTATAGATGATTATAGAAGTCACGGTACTGATGTTTTCCGTAAGAGCGAAACGCGTCTACCGTTGTGGAAGTTTGTCGTTACACATAGGATGACTGGGCATACGTAGCGACTTTGAATATTGCGAGAATAATTCGGTTCTATTTATTGGTCTGATGAGGTTATATAGAATGTTGCCTGGTGTTTATGCCTCCTCATGAGGACAACATAGTGATATATATAATTTAATTAGTTTAAAAAACTAGACAAGGAAGAGAAGAAAATGTCACAATATTATTTCAAACGTTTCGGCTTAAAAAAGACTTCGTCAGTGTCTGTGCAACAGTACAACAACAAATTCATTACACGTATTGAACAAACCAAACAAAATAAAATTACATTCAGAGTAAAAAATAAAATGCGATAAAACATACAGTTGCTGATTATTGCTGTTTGTTAGCACTTGCTCGCTATATAGCATGCTTTATATGCTTTATAAAGCATATAAATATATATAAATATATATAATATTTAGTCGTATAATTATGAATGTTAAGTGATAAAACTGCCTTTAAATTAAGGCTTTATTAACGTTCAATTAGCTACGGAAGCAAAAATAAAAATCAAAAAACTAAATGTAGGCATGAATTTACTATCATGAATTCATATCATGTTCATAATAAGCAACATTATGTTTGAACACAATTAGATCCATAGATATAATTAACATCCGGATAGTCTATGTCAAAATGATCGATTTTGTAATAGTATCATCTGATGCGAAGATAGGAAATTGTTAGACAAACAAGAAAAGCCTAAAGCTGTATAAAAGCACCATGATAACGACTTGCAAATTCAACTGTTAAACGACGTTTTACAAGCTCCTTTCAAAAGGATTTTAGAATAGTCTCTTAACAAAACATGGAATCTTTGATTTAAGAATCATAAATAGCTATTAGCTAGGTAGAATAAAAAAAATAATAATGCAACTGTAATTGGCACTTTTTCGTTGTTCGACCGTTCTGACACTTTAAGATAAGGTTAAAAGTTCAGCTATAAAGGAAAATATGGGACAATGCCGAGATAATACCAAAACAGATGGCGAATATTGAGCAGAAACAGTAAAAGATCGGAACCTCACTTAGTATGAAGTCTTGAAGTTGTGGTCCCAAGTCTCTAAATGCTCGTAGTGGAGGAAAGCATCGAAATGATTTGGGATAGAAAACAGTAGAAAAAATTTTATTTGACAGAATAAGCTGACTTACTAGATAACCTTGTCGAATAAGTATAGAGGATGCTAACAATTATGAAAAGGCAAAATTAGTTGCAGTCCTAACAATCACCGAGAAAAAGGTAAATTGGCGGAGTTTGGTGAGCGCCTTTGACTTTACCATAGGTTAGATTTAAAAATGTTTTTTTGTGACGATCAAGATCTTTTATATTGGAAAGCAAGAAACACTTAAAACAGTATATATGACACTAGAGGGTGTGTACTAACTAACATTGAAAACATACTTGATTATTGGACAGTTTTTTAATCCGGTAGATGTGGCATATATTGTCAAGTGTACGTAAATTCTTTAGAACCCACGAAAGATATTATCATCTTGGAAGATATTATTGTAGTTGTTTATAAACTCCTAAACAGCAAATTCGCTAGATTTGAAATTATCCAACCTGAAGTTCTTTAGGATTTTGACGTGGGTAGTTTGAAATGGTTGACACAGATCTTCAAAACTGCGTTGAATTCGGGATAAAGTTCATAGTGAGTGGCAAACCGAGGTGCTGATATCAATATACATAAGAAAAGTGATAAAAACATGTGCCAATTACAGATGTATTACTCATTTTAGCCTGTCTGGTGAAGAATCCGTTATTATTCATAATACCAATATATAAGAAAGGTAATCAAAACATGTGCCAATTACAGATGCAATACACTTTTTAGCCTCTCTTGTGAAGAATTCGTCATTATTTTTAATTAAGGATACAATATATAGTTGATACAGCTGAAGGAGAAGCAATGTGGATATTGTACAGTTCGTGAAAAAAGACTAGCTCTTCGCTTTCTCACTAATTCTCGAACAATCTTTGAGTTTACAGCACTAGTCCATATGTATTTTGTAAATCTAACGGAAGCGTTTAACTAAGTTTTTCAAGAGAGCTCGAGAAAGGCACACAGAAAATATAGTGTGCCAATATTTCTTGGAGTAGCTATGCCATTTCTTAATAAGTGAAATACGAGTTGTGTGCGTATTTTAGGCAAGAGTCAATTTCATTTCCGCACGTGTTTGGCTTCAACAAGTTTGTCCTTTGTTTTTACTAAGTTGGTGTGTACAATATAGATACGAGTATTTTTGTCAATTGCTGATTTTCATTTTGATTCAATAAGTATGTTATTTCTACTTCATGCAGTTAGTTGTCTTGTCGGTTTATTCTTCATAAGATCTACAGTGCCTACTGAATCGATTGACGATAAGAAGTCAGCAAACATCAAAGTTCACACCGTAATGACATTTACTTTGAGCTTGCATCGGAACCAAGGGTGGTCATTAATCCAGAATGGAAATCCTAATAACTCCTGTATGAAAGAGTTTAAGTACTTGAGGGTATTGTTAATAAGTGAGGATAAGACTTCAAAATAAATTGAGATAAGAATCTGGTTAGCTAACGCAAAAATGCGCTGTTTGTACAAATCTGTAGTGGAAGTGGAAGCTTACTCTGCAGGCAAACGAAGACTCAGTCTTTATTTGAGATCAGTCTTCTGGGTAATGACTAAAATGACAAGATCCCGGGTGCATAAGACTGAAATAAGCTTAATATGGCAGCTCTGAGTCTTGAAAAAAATTAAAAACTCGGTCATCCGCGATAATCTCGAAATAAAGCCGCTGCTTTGTTGTGCAGTAAATGTGCAGTAAGTTGAGGTGGCTAAGACGTTTTAAGAATGTCCAAGGAGTACCTTTTTAGTGAGGTGTTTTAGACTATGCCATCTGAAAAAATACCCGGATAGATCTCAATATACAGACGAAGAGAGCAAATACCAAAACTTGTCGTGGAAAGGCTGAGATTATCTGAAGGTAAGGTTTGATTTATATCACTGAATAACGCCTCACCAGGAGTAAGCGGGTTCGCAAGGTGGTCACATTACAACTTTTATTTTTTATCCAAGCAATAGAATATAATGTTTAATAATTAATAGCAACATTATAACAGATAATCAATTACGCTGATGGCTGTCAAGACATTTTGTATGCGACACTTCCATCAACACACCTAGCAAAAAATACAAAAGGGTAACAAAATTAATAAGATAATATTGATATTTATTAATATTAAAATTAATCTGAGCAATTTTATTATTATCCCTTTATGCCGCCTTTCAGCGGTGAGGCATTAAAAGTAGGAAATGTTTTAGAAAGCATACAAGGTTCCCTGGGGTAAGATACCAAGGCCTTGTATTTTGTAGTAAAATTAAAAGTCGATTATCCATACAAAAATCGATTATCCTGCAAAGAAAAGCATACAGGGTTCCCTGAGTTCAGATACCAAGGCATTGTATCCTTAAATGAAATTAAAAGTCAATTATTCATATTAGAAGTTAAAATCATCTGATATCGCGAGCAAATTGGCACATTTCAAAAAATGCTTATTCGCAACTTCACACGAGAGAACGTGATAGATGGCATCACAAGATTCACTACACAATAGACAGTGACACTATTCCGATATCGTATGACAATGGATTTGGACAAGGCAAAGCTTTTCATGATATTCGTGAATAGAATTTCCATGCAGTTTGTACCAAAGTTAGTGAGGCTAAAAAAGTCGAATCTACATTATCAATTTTCAATTTCCAGTGATTGACATAAGTCGCAAATGATGTTGTAGCCTGCAATTTTAATTTTGCCTGAATTTCGAAGCTTAACAGTTCAGTACTGGCAATCACTGAAATCGAAGAAGATCGTGTCTTTGGAGAAAGATAACTGAAATTCCGTAAGTAATTATAGGTGACAGCATTATCGAAAAATATCGTAAGGCACCATTGAACGAAGGTTACATAACTGTAGAACACTATGCATCGCCATCAGAATCTTGATTACTATGCCTTGTAATATTACTAATATTAATAAATATTTATATTTATATTTACAATAACATTAAATAAAGGAACTTTGGTATAATTATATTGTAAGTTTAAATTACGCGTTGAACTGATTATTTTTGAGCTAGCTATGAAAAAATAAACAACAGGTTTTTACCGATCAGACAAAAGGGAGTGAATAAAATGTTTTGCGTTATCCGAAACATCTAGGTCGTTTGGAAATGCAAGTGATTCCTTGTGATTCATAATTTTGCCATAAGTACCGATAAGAGACTCTGCAAAAAACGGCGTCTCTCCTAAAATAAAGATAACATACACAATGTTAGTCAGTTCATGTTAATCAATAAAGCATATGAACGCATCGTTAGAAAACAAAACGATAAAGCTAACGGTCATATAAAAACATCTGAAGTAAAATGTAGTGCACAAAATCATTACACCAGACTGAATTTCGCAAAATAAAAAATTTTAGAAATTAAAATATGATTTTCAAAATAAAAATTCAAAGGGTTTTGAAATTTAAAATCAAAAGTATTAAAAACCGAAAACAAATACAAAAGTTTAATAGCACACACGATATTGTATACTGCACATTTCCTAACACGGCACAGACTAATGACCACCAAGCGAGATGCACTTAGTTCATTGTCATTCGGTTCATTGGATTGAAATAAAACATCAATGTGGTCATATTTGTTCGGTGATCGACTGAAATGCTATGAAATTATCGGTGCAATAAATGTGAATGAGAAGGTAATATTTGCAGAAAAGTCGATAACATGGTTCACTACGATTGTTAGTATATTGCATATGAAAGTGAAGCACAAGCGTGATACGTTAATATTCTTAGTTTTGCATTATTCGCGTTGTTCCTTTCACCTACACCTATGATTCCGATATAAACAAAACCTTTATAGACTGTATAACAGAAAATTCAAGTTGCAAAAAAAATAAATAAGATCAGCTAACTGAGTGTTCGTATTTTATACGATTTATAAATTAAAAATAATGCTAAATAAATAATAAAGAATTAAACAATAAATAATTAAATAATTAATAATTATCAATAAATAATTATTATATAATATTTTATATAATTTATATTTACAAAGTAAATATACGATAAAAAATAAAATAATACGATTTTCATAAAATCGCCATTTGTGTATAGGTTGTTTGCATTCCGTTATTACAAAAATCATGAGACCATTTAAATAATTGATTTTTTAAATAAAATTATAATTGGCGTTACGACTTACCTACGAACATTTCGTAGACAACAACACCCAATGACCACCAATCGATCTCTTTACCGTACACTCCGACTTTGCCTTGAAATTTCAATATTTCTGGGCAAATGTAATCAGGAGTACCTATTGCAGTGTCGTTACGAACAAATCCGTCCTAAAAATAAACTACTATTACATGATAAGCATTCAGAGTCTTACAAATGGATCCAAATAGATCCATTAAGCTGTCAAATCGGATATTCCTAAAATATATTTATTTTTGTTTAATTTCAGAGACCCAAACAGTAGTTGATCACACCTATCGCTAAAACCGGCCGGTTACCGTGCTTAGATATAACTCTAATATTACAATTCTATCTGGTAATAGATTGTATTATACTACCATATTTAATGTTTATCATACATACATCAAAATCATCGTAATGATGGATTAACAAAGAAAGAGGAGTTTGAGACCGAACCGACATCAAAATTATCGTAATGATGGATTAGGAAGGAAAGAGGAGTTTGAGAACGAACCGACATCAAAACTATCGTAATGATGGATTAGGAAGAAAAGAGGAGTTTGAGATCAGACCGACATTAAAATTATCGTAGTGATGGATTAGGAAGAAAAAAGAGAAGTTTTGACCGGATCGACATCAAAATCATCGTAATAATGGATTAACAAAGAGAAGTTTAATACCGGACTCCTGTGTGTATCGTTTCCTGTGGTAACAAATCTTATTATGTTGTAACGGAAATATTTATTAGCACAAGAGTGATTATACATTTTCCAATGTATAATGAAAAAGGGCTTTGAGCCATTAAAGAAAAAACAAATTAAAAAGTTATTTTAGATATGTGTATATAGAAAACAGCTATTACCGGATCAAGCTTGATACAAGTTCCAAAATCGGTCAGTTTTAAATGACCGGTAACGTCGATAAGAATGTTGTCTGGTTTTATATCTCTAAAGGTAAAGCATAATACTTTATTTTTAACACTTGACTTAAACGTAGCTAAAAATGTTCATACAATTTAATTTAAAGTGAAGCCAGAATCTAATCATTCGCTGGACGAAACAAAAAAACGCAAAAATTTATCCACAATATTTAAAAGCATACTGCAACTATTTAATTCCGTAATTGTAGATTTTAGAAAAACCTTTACTTTAACTGGATATAGAATGTATTGTCTTATTTCTACAGTAGTTTTTAAACCAAGGTTTATAAATTTGACGACTTAACACCTTTCAGAGCCAATTATATTTAAGATTTATATACTTTCACTTAATTGACTACTGTATTGTTGATATATTTATCAACATATAATATGCATGATAAAGATTTACCTATGTATATAGCCCATGTTGTGTACAGCTTCGATTGCTAGTACGATTTCAGCACAGTAAAATTTTGTAGCCTGTTCGTTTAGATCTTCCCTGGACAATAGATTTACAAGGTCACCGCCAGGTACGTATTCCATTACCATGTACAGGTTCGTCGGATCTTGAAAAGCATAAACCAATTTCACAATCCAATCACTATCAGAATTCATCATTATGTTTCGTTCTTCCCAGTAAAATGCGCTATCAGACCTCTTAACCTGCCAAACAAATATCCGCAGATGAAAACAGAAAAGTGGAGAATAAATATCGTTCATATTTTTTGAAAATAAAATGCTATGCAAGGAGTATATTATATATTACTATGCAACCAAAGAAGTAACTCTTACCATTTCAGATTTCTTCATTGTTTTCAATGCATATACATTGTCTGTGTGTATGTGCCTGACCTAAATGAAGAATATAATTTTATAAACTTCATCGGGAAAGGAAGATCTATCTATACATGTACGATCAAAATAATTAAAGCAATAAGTTGATTTTGCATTAATGCAAGACCCAGTTACAAAGTAACAAAACATTTTGTCTTTCAATTTATATAAATTTTCAACTATGGCAACGGGATTTATATCTCGATATTAGAAAAATAATTTAAAATAAACAAAACTTGTTTTATTCAGCTTCTCAATTAACGGGCCTGATCATTAAAATTAGAAAGAAGAAGCAGTTACTCATCGTCGACTTTTCCGCTTAATAGTTAATTAAATAAAAGTAGATGCAAAATGTATTTCTCGATGAAGCAGTTTACAATAACGTATAACTTGTAGTAGAAAAAAATAGTTTTCGGATAAAAGAAATTTACTGCAAAATATGTTCATCGTAATGTCATAATAGTGAGCTATTTCGACATTTTTCAATTTCTTTTTACCTGTTTTTATATATTCAATTGGTACAAAGTAAAAACAGATTCTGAATTTTGACATTCCGAAATTTGTCAAATTTTAAATATCACAAAATCCTTAAAACAAGAACACATATCTACAATCATTACATCCTAAGCTGTGTGACGATTATTGAGACTTACAATTCATACACTCGTCCATATCCATGTCGTTATATTTTAAATTTCGACAATTAATATTCATTTATAAATTTGTGCAACATACACGAACGATTGAATTTAAAATTAAGTAAATTGTAAACTGAAATTATAAATTGTAAACTGAAATAAGTTGAAACTGACATAATGTTCTTCTTACAAGTATGAAACCAAAATTATGTGTTTATTTTAAACACTTTAAGATAACTTGTACGGCTTCTCATAACATTGACGTTTTTCAAAAAACGAACAAACAAATTCTATTTTAAAAATATTCCAAAGGTTGAAATGAAAAGGAGCATGGTTCTAGACCGTTTATTGTCGAAATAATGAATTGGTATAGTCGGAATATGGTATATTATGCACTATGATATATCGATACCTATAACTACATATCAACGTCCTGCAAACAGCAAAGTGCGGAGAGAGAATACTTACCAAAAATTTATGGTAATGCAAATATTATAATATATTATAGTTTGCTTGAATAAAGGAGTAAATAAACCTGTTATGATTAAAAGCACAAGCGGATGCGGTTATCAATCATTATTTGATCGTTGTAATTAACTTTTTTTCGAATTAACAATCATTTAAACTCCGAATGCGCGTGTAATGTAGCGAACATATATTAATGATATTATTTAATTATTATCAATAATATTTATTATTAATAATATTATTCAATAATAGTATTTAATTCTAATAATTTTTATTCAATTAGTGAACAAATTTATCCAGAAAGCCTTATTCTTAACAAAACCAATATTGATGATAACGAAGGTGTATATCTAGATATGAACATTAAATTAATATCAATAAAAACTACTATTAATTTATATCGTAAAGATGACATATTTAAATTTACAAAAAACATATTTTTGCATGAGCATTCATGCATACCATATAATATAAAATATATTACATTAAATAATGAAATTTTAAGAATTGCAAAAATATGTAATGATATTGGCTTTCGTCGAAATCATTTAAATAATTTAATAGATGCATATTTTAAATTAAGTTACTATAAAAATAACATCAAGCAGAAAATAGTAAAATATATAAATCAACATAATAATATAAAGAATAAATTTAAACTCTTAAGTGGCAAATTTTTATGGATGGATAATAAATAATATATACTTTGTATTAGAATAAGATACTAGATAGTTTTATCAGAGGAAATACATCATTAGCATGTATTCGGCCCCGCTGCTATGTTGGGTAGAGGAGTTAGGGGCCAAAAGCTGATAGCATAGGAGTTCCTTCTGATGACCTCTAATCCTGATCTGATACAACGTATGTTATTTATTAGTCAATTCATAAAAATGACTTTTATTTTAAATTTCAATTTTTTATTTTAAGTTGATTCAAATTATAAAAAATCTTATAACAATTATTTATTTTATTATGTAATTATTAAACTTTGATTTAACATTATTATGTTTTGTTTATTTTATAATTATATTAAATACGTAGACTCAGTTAGCTGATTTGATTGTTGAGTCTTGAACAGGAAACATGTATATTCACGTATTTTCAAAAATATCCAGGTTTTAGCATTTTATAATTTAACTCAAGTTTATTTTTAGTATAAGCTATGTAAAGCATTAAACTAATAAAAATGAAACGAATACTGTTTAATAATTTAACAATATGTTCTGTTTACTAGAACATAACTAGCTAGTATATAGAATTGAATAATACTACGTTAAAATTAACATGCTATTACCTGTCTGTAAACATTTTCAATCTAACGGATAAAATTTAGGTTTTATAGTTTATTGCCTATTTATAAATAGCGATAATTTGTTCATTTGAACACTAAAGTTTCATTTTATTCATAGAATAAACCCAAAGAAACGACAATGTTTTATTTAAAAAGGTCAAGTCCAATATTTCAATATCTGCTGCGATCATCATAGTCCAATATTTCAATAGCTACTGCTATCAGTAGCAGCTATTGTGAGCGATAATACGTATTCAATTAACGAACATATTGCAGTTGACAAATGACGGTATGTTGATATTGATGAAATTCATCAATAGTCCAATTTATCAATAGTTACTGCCATCAGAAGTAACTAATATGAGCCGCAGCTAATATTTGACTATCATCATAGTCCAATATTTCAATAGCTGCTGTAATCAGCAACAGCTAATATGAGCGAGAATACGTATTCAATTAACGAATATATTGAAGTTGGCAAATTGCGGGAATCTCAACGTTAAAGAATTGATACAGTTAGCATATTTTTCAGTCGTGATTTAACTGGAGCAAATACCTATAAATTAGCCCTTGTGAAATGGTAGTTCTTATCTTTTGAAAAGCGATTGTACTATAGATTGGACTGTACGGGATGGTGATCATTATCTCTTAAAACGCGATTGAAAGTTGTGTAAAAACTATAAGTATTTACTATTCTTAGCCTTTTATAAGTGCTTGTTACCGTGTTCAGCCAGACTAATCGTGAAAAACTGTGGAACAATATGTGAGCCACTGAGAAAACCCTTACACAGTCGATTGTATCCTATCTTAAACACTTGCGAATCCTTACTTGACAGCAATGACCACTTTATTCGAAAGATTGATGATTATGCATTATCAATTAAACCAAATTCCATTGTAATATCCTTAACACATAATATCTCTTTACACACATTCCTGTGTCTAGTGGCGTAATAGCTGTTCGTCAGCACTTGAACATAAAACGGCGATGACCTGTGCATTATTAGATTTGATTATTTTGGCACATCCATGGATAGTCTTATTGGTCCCATTTTCGTTGGCTTGTTTGAAGACGCCGTAAAGAACAACTTCGTATGTAAGCAGCATCTTCTCTCGTCACTATAGCTTAGGTATGTAGATGATGTAATAATGGTGTTGGATCACGGATATCTGGAATTAGATAAGTTTTTATCAAAAATAAACTGTCATTAAGGACTCCATTTTGTAAGGTCTCAATCTTGTAATAGCTGTGAGATATTTTTGGACATTGAGCCGTATTATGATCCAAGTGATGTGTGGCACACAACAGTTCATCAAAAATTCACAAAGCCAGTATATTTTATGTTAGTAGCAACCACCATTTATAAAACCAAGAGAATGCTAATATGAAATGATGCAATTATGTATAAGAAAATATTGAGATTTGAGAATATTGGGATATGAAATTGCAAATCTTTGCAATTTCCAACAGAAACTCTAAGTTTTCTTTATGAATAATTTAAACTAAGTGGTTTTATATATATGAACAAACATACACGTAGACAATTTCGTGAAGTCATTAGAATTGGCAGAAACACACTATTAACGGAGAGAGTAAAAGAAAACACCGATAAGTGAATTCTATAGGATTTAATATTTTTTAAGATGTTATACTTTTTATAAAAGATCTTTATGCAACTATAAGCTTTTCTAAATATATCATTTGTTCAGTAAATCAAAGTGAATTAACGATTATGATAAGTCAAGTTATATATAAGACAGCTTCTATAAGACAAAACAGCTTCTATATACAGCTTCTATATAAGACAGCTTCATTATAAGACAGCTTCTTAGACAGATTTTGTAATGCAAAATGCTATAATCGGACAAAAAAATTAATAATAACAATAAAAGATATACACTGACCATAAACTTCATTAATAAATGTATAGATAATATAAATATAGGAAGACCTTTAAATAATTCTAAAAGTAAAGAAATAATAGGGTCAGATTTAAGTAAATATATTCCTAAAATAAGGTATAAACTCCTACCACCATTAGGACGAAAAATTTGTAATTATAATAAAGAATTGAAATCTACATGTAACGATAATATTAGAAACATCATAGAAACTGAATGCGATTGCAAAAGTCTTAATTTTGATAGAATAAATGAACATACATGCACTCATAATCTAGAATTAATTAAAAACAATGAATAAAGGAAAATGCTATCAAAAGGGTATAAATATGGATTAAATATTGTTTCTAAATAGAATTCATTTGATTATTACAAAACGAAAGTTTTTGTTATTTTAATTAACTCCTCAGTTCTACTTTGGTTTAGCTGGAGGTAGCATTTCAGACACTAGGCGTTTGCTTTTGTTAGCGCTACACTGGATTTAATAATAATAACAATAAAAACAAAATCTACAATTCGTTATAATGATTTAAATTCTTACTTTGGTGACCTGATTTATAGTCAAAGCTTAAATACATCAAATATAAACATTTGGAAAACATATATTAGATAAAATAAAAAAGAAAATAAAAAAAAACAAACAATTTTAAAAGGAAACATAAAATATATATAGAACTTACTAAATTAAAGCAAAACTATATAATAACAACTATTGATAAAGCTAGTAATAATCTTGTCTTCATATGCATAAAGCTTTATTATGATATACTGATGAAAGAAGTTAATTATAATGATTAAATATAAACACAACATATGAACGTAGTGATTTAAGTTTAGAAACAATTATTACAAGTAATTGTTCTATAATGGATAAGAAGGGTATAAAAATTGAATCAGATAATAAAACTATACCTATATTGTATTGGAATCCAAAATTACATAAAAATCCAATAAAACCTAGGTTCATATGTAGTGCGTTTAAATGTACATTAAAACCACTTTCTGTCTATATGAATAAAATACTTAAAGTAATTAAATCACACTATAAAAGGTAGTGTAATCTAAACAAAATTAATACTGGTATAAAACACTATTTCAGTATTAATTCTACAAAAGAATTTTTAGAACACACAAAAGGAATAAATTTTCAGAATATAAATACGTACGATTTTAGTACGCTTTATACAAATCTAGATTTAGCAGATATTAAAGATGCATTAGAAAAATTAATTAATCTTATATTCGGAAAAAGATATACATATACATGTTATAATAACTATAATGCCTATCTAACAAAAATTCAACCATCAAGTAAATATAAATATATGGATAAAATTGAATTAATAGAATCCTAAAATATTTTGATAAATCAAAATTATTTAAAAATAGGGACATCTATATTTAGACCAATAAAATGTGTTCCAATGGGAGGTAATAGAAGCCAAATTATAACTGACTTTTCTTTTATGTGTTATAGAACATGATTTTGTTCATAATTGTGAAAAATATATCTAAATTATAAAAAGATATTAAATTTAGGTTTCGATACATTGATGATATATACGTATTTAACTCTAAAAATTTTTATTTTATAAGTAAACAAATTTATCCAGGTACCTTATTCTTAATAAAACCAATATTGACAATATAGATTGTATGTATCTAGGTATAAACATTAAATTAACATCAATTAATGACTACTATTAATTTATATCGTAAAGATGACATATTTAAATTTACAAGAAACATATTTTTGCATGAGCATTCATGCATACCATATAATATAAAATATAATACATTAAATAATGAAATTTTAAGAATTGCAACAATTTGTAATGATATTGGCTTTCTTCAAAATCATTTAAATAATTTAGTAGATACGTATTTAAAATTAGGTTACTATAAAAATAACATAATGCAGAAAATAGTAAAATATATAAATCAACACAAAAATATAAAGAATAAATTTAAACTCTTAAGTGGCAAATGTTTATGGATGGATAATAAATAATATATTTTGTATAAGAATAAGATACTAGATAATTAAATATCATCAAAGGATTTAGGTTGTTAGCATGAATTTGGCCCCGCTGTTATGCTCGGTCGAGGAATAGGGGTCGAAACATGCTTCGATCTCTATTTTCGAGTAAACATATTTTCATTCCAAATAGTGCACGCCTAAATTCAGTATGTGGTGATCAAAGATGTTTTAATTGTGGAAGAATAGCTAAATTCTCTAGTATCTTTAGTTCCTTCACACAACTCAAATATTCTATAAAGGGACACCTTAACTGTAAATCAAAACAGGCAATAAAGAGACATCTTAACACTAAGTGAAACAGGCCATATGTATTGGCACAAATAATGCTTGCTCATCATAGCATGTGGGTAAGACAGGCTTACAAACAATTGTCCGTATAAACAACAATAGAAATGATATCAGAGCTGAACGTGTGGGCAGAGTAATTAAAAATTAATTTCATTTAAATATCAAATTAAATACTTACCAAATGAACATCGCCAAATGCGCCTTTTCCAATCTGCTTTAAAATATCGAATTCTGACACACAAAGTTGGCATGATTCAAGCAATTGTAAATCTGACTTTACTTATATAAATAAAATATCACAAGATTTAGAATTTTCACATGCAATTTATCGAAGTATAAATCTAAAATGTCACGATTGAAATTTATCAGCAAAACATCTTGATAATTCTGTGCGAAAAAATAATCTTTCAAGTGTCACGTGCACTTCAGATCAATAAATATCATCAGTAGTAACTTAAATCGTTATATGTAAAAATGTGAAATATTTATAACGAACTGCACATCAGGTTTTAATAAATACCAAATTCTTGTAAATTTCGTTTTTATATAAAGATCTAAACACTCAACAAAAAGCATTTGTCCAAAAATTTAATCCAGATTAATTATTTGATTAAATCGTTACGACTTGCCTTCCGTATACAGCGGCAGATAAAAATTGAGCGAGCACGTGTAATATCACGCACTTATCTTTAAATTGAATATAGTATTTGATTCTACTAAACTTTAAATTTTATATACCATTGTATGTATGCTACAAGGTTAGTATTCTAGACAAACACTAATTTTTAATAATTAGATCAAAAATATAAATATATTTTAATAAACAATGTTTACATGTAAGAGTAAATATTCATACTTATCGGCAATGAAATCATGAATGTAAGGCAGTGAAACGATAAAAAGGAAAATCATCTTCATCATTTCGACGAAAGACAATCGACATTTTATTCGTTACTAAAATCGTAAAGAATTTGCTGAATTTAATGCAAATCCAATGTATTTATTATAGTCCACTCTTTTACTGTAAATAAATACCGCGTTTCCGAATAAATTAACAACTTGCGATCCTTTAGTAAAACCAATATCGAATGTCGTTATCCAAATCATATATGAAAGTAAACTTTGATCCGAAATAAGCATTAAAGTTTAAATTAGTTATATACTACCATCAAGATTGAATATAGATTAATGTTCCAATTAATTTATGTGGGCCGCGCTATCTTTTAGCCGTATTTGTTTTATATGGCGATACAAACGAAAATATAAAGTAAAAATGCATCCAGTTGGATTAGATAGTAGTAAAACCGTTAGCCCAAAATACGGTATAATCGGTATATATTGTAGATAAAACTCAACGAAATATCAGTTTAAAATAAAAATAAATCAACGTTAAAAATGTACAATGAGTATTTTTACTTATATATAATTAATACATATTAATTACAATATATATATTAATATATATTACTATTATATATTATATATATATTAATCAATATATTAATTATCATACTAAAATATAATTGTCAATTACACAAACATTCATAACTAGAAAGTTATTATTTTGTTACAATTGGAATTTTTTTACAAATTTTTTAAATATTTCAGAAGCCTCCTCAACATTGATTGTAGCAAAAAATGTATGATGAAAGCATATGCACTTAACAATTAAAAATATGAAGATTAATCAGATTCTTTGAATTTTTGTCGTGTTTATATGAATCTTAACATGTTTATAATGCCTCAGTACAATATATATAGTGTAATCGACATGGATATTGGTTCAGTCTTAATCCTCAAAAAATTTTTCGTTTGTATTCCATCATGTAGGCGGAGTCAGAATTTTCTCTAGAAAAATCAGCAACAATGATTGCTGCTGTAATTTGAATAATGTTGGTAACTCTGAACAACAATATCACTGTTAGCGTATATCGCTTCATATTTTGATAATAAAATGACTAAACAGTACGATATGATATCGAAATTATTTTTACATTACAAATATAAATAATATTTTTTAATTAAAAAATCACCATATTCGCTTGCTCAACGTGCAAGTGAAGATATCCACAAATCAAAACGATTAACATTATTGGTGTTAACAAATTTAAACATAATGAGAACATAATTTAAACTTACATTTGCCTATGTGAGTCTTAATCACATTAATGGATGTCGTCGATTTCTGATCACGCAAAAGTAGTAAGCGTGCACAATCCTGTGATAAGTAATAATATGATCAATGAGTAGTAAATATGGTAATTGTAATTAGACTCGATTTATAAAATAAAAACTTTCAATTTGCGAAATATAACAGACAATAAAACATCACTTGTTTGGCATGGGTACATCGATGAAGGATTAAAATCGTTTTATTGAATACAAAATATATATTTGAATTTTCAAATTTGCGACAGAGTTCTTTAAAAATAAACTAGTACAGTACATATATAGCTTTAAAGCAATTTGACTATTTTTTTAATTTTGCAAAACCAGACAAGTAAGGTTAAATTAGCATCATAGAATGTAATTCTTTCTGATACAGTCTGTTGGCAAGGTTTTTAATAAATGCATATGACGTAAATTATTTTTATAATTTGTGATTTATATATTAATACATTTGTCATTTATGCACATTAAACAAGATATTTTAAAATAATATGTGTGAATGGTTTATGGCCAAACCCAGCCATAAAATGTTAAAAACGTTTAAGATTTTACTATCAATATTTCTTCCAATAATTGTGGACATCGCCAGGATAAATTGTATGTTAATTATTTTTCAAACTTTTTAAGTCCTTAAAAAGTTTGGAAAAATAATTAACATACAATTTATCCTGACGATGTCCACAATTAATGGAAGAAATATTAATAATAAAATCTTAAACGTTTTTAACATTTTATGGCTGGGTTTGGCCCTAAAACCATTTACAAATATTTCCACCCTGCATGTCTCATTCCGTATTTGTTACGGAAATGTAACTTTATTTTTATACTTCGTCTAAGACTTAAAATATTAGTACGTCGTACAGTATACTTGAAGAATTCTGAGTATATTTACTGTATAAAAAGCAGTATCTCTCTAAACAAACTTTATTTTTATCTAATTTTAAAAAAATAAGATAAAAAACATTTGCATTAGAAAATTATCTAGATACAATTTTAAACGTATGATTTTATTTTATAATTTTATTTTCCGACAATTTTATCTCCTTTACGACTTTTCTTTCAAATATAGTTAATATTTAAATAAATAGCTAAGCGTTAAATAATTAGTATGTAATATATTATGAACAATGGGCAAAGTATATGGTCAAATTAAAATTAGAGATAGAGCGATACTATTATTTTGTCAACCTCCATGTATCTGGTAGAAGAAACTTTGGAAGACAAAATTCTATCTACAAAAGAATTAAATAAACTAATTGAATATGGTGAATACATAATTTCTCGTGAATTTGTGAACAAATAACGTTTTTCTTTAGTTTTTTAACAACGAGATAAGAATTACTACAGCAATTTTTTAATAAATCCATTTTTGTTGATTGAAACTTGTAGAAAAATGTAATGAAGTTGTTCACTTTTATTTTTATTAAATATAAATGTAATATTATTTGATATATATATTTAATATTTAATATACATTAAACACTTATAGCAAATGTCGCATAGTAGAAGATATCCCTAGATGTGAAATTATGCATAAATGTGAAATTATTGTTTATTATTTAAAAATTCAATCTAAATTTGAATTAAAATTGATTCAGTTAGAGACAGTGAGAAATAAAGAGAGTGACTCATTTGTGTATTTAAATGAGTATTTGCTAATTACTAAGTTACTTGCTCAAACCAATCGCTGAGAGTAGTTAGCATTAATAATAGCATATGCAAAAATGTCATAATATAAAATATCATCTGTAAATGTCTGCAATTAATTATAAAAAAGGTGAATCAGATAAAAAATTATACTATTAAGCTAGACTATATTCTTGATAATGTATCGTCTATTTGTTTAAATGGTGCTATAATTGTTTCATGCTGCTTTAAAGGATATTATATGTTTACGAAGGGGATTACTTTGTGACAAAATAGATTATGATAAAAAGTTATATCTGAATTAATAATTGTTGAAATCAACTCTATATTTTTCTATATTGCTTCATTAAGTGGACAAATCAGACAAAAGGACGCTTACTGATATATTCCTACAAATCTGCAACCACCTGCAATAAAAACAAAAAATCTAACTTACGAGAAGTGAGTGAATATTCAACGATAAGTTCTGATCGCACAGTAAATTTTCAAATTTACGTAGTCGAACTTGCCACATCGAGTCTGGAGTCATCCCCTTGTTTTCATATGTATAATCGTCCTCCACCATTTTAATTCCACGTTGCTTGTTGCTGAGCAGTGGTTTGTTATCCAGCCTTGACATCATCAGTCGCTAACGAAGTGATATCTTCTTCACACGCTTGATCAAAATGTTACCTTTGCTGGCTAAAACATAAATGCATACAATGTAGTCGAGAGAGCAAGAGTACACGGTGCTTCCGGCAAATTACGTGGTATATCTCTTATATATTTATAGGTGCGCCTGTCACCCTTGCTGATGTTAGTGATGATGGTGGTGATAATATACGAGAAAACCACGATAAATTATAATTACGTTTGAAATACACAAAGACAACAGCATTATAAGAATGGTTCGATAATAATGTGATTATATCCTTATTTTTTATTCGAAATTGCGAATGTAGTAGTAGGCCGAGAAGTATTGGATGGTTACCACCGCAAATCAGTAAATGAGACGACCAAGGCAGTGTAAATCGATCAGCAAACAAAAGAATGCGGGTTACATTTAAAGTTGAACAGTTTTCAACACTGTTGTCTGCAGCATCCACCAAAGAATGCAGTATGTGTGTGCGTTTGTAAGGTAAAAAATTGCCTTTCCTATATAGTAGCCGAAATACACAGTGATAGGTACAGCAACATGATGTTTGCGAATATGCGTCTCACTGCTTCCATTTATATATTCAACTTCCTTGAAGGCAGCATCTATCTAAAATTTATTGACATGTGACAATAGATAATATTATAATTAACAATAATATCACAAATATTGAGTGTGCAAATAATAATGAAGATAGCGATGAATTTAATGGGTAAAAATATACGTACGTGATATTGGCAATATTTTAGTCAATCTCCTTGATTTTATAACAACAGCAAAAAATGAAATGTTTCATAAAAATAGAAAATAATACATGCAGCGGTTTTTCAATGAGCTAAAAGCATTCCTAGGATGCTTCCGTGCTTTTTCAAATTGATAACGTAAAAGAAGTTACACCGATGAGTGTTTGAATCATACACATTGATTATTCTTTTAAGTTGCGATTTTGCTGCTATATGTATTTACCACTACGAAATAAATAGGGGTGTTCAATTATATTTCGTAGTATATATTAGCATCTGTGTACTGCAACAAACCCTAAATTTTTACAAAGCGGTAAAAACAACAGCTACACAATTGTCAAAATGAAAAAAAGTAGTCCAGATCAACGATAACAGTGCCCGGCGACTGGGCATCAATTGTGTGGCGAACTCTGAGTGGTTTAGTCGTAAAGTGTTGCGATGGTGTTCGCTGTTACTCTATGACTAAGAAAACGGATAACGAGTTGGCGATACCGTGCTGCTATGTTATAGAGTAAGGGCACTGATCATTTTTTCTGTGGCGTATTAAAAACTTGAAGTTTCAAAAGGGAAAATTTATATATCCGTTTAGGATAAAGAAAACTCGTCCATATTAAACCATTAATACCAAAATGTTATAATTAAATAGAACTGTATGTTAATAAATCTCAAATTAATTGAGAATAATTAAAATTTCAAATTAATTAATTATTAGTCGTTTTTAGTTATCATCATAGTTAAAAATATCCAATTTTTTAGATTTTTTTAGTAAATTGATATGTTAGAATATGCAAACGAATAATAATATAAAATTAATATATAATAATATAATAATAATCTAAAGTAAACGGTCAATATCGTCACAAATAAATTGTCCGTCACGATTTGGAATAAAAGATGAGCGACAGATAAATTGGCTGGTATTGCAATGTTTACTGAAACTATGTGTTCTTGATACGACATTATTTTTCTGCTTATTTTCAAGCAAGTTTGATGAATTTTTTATATTTTTTTTATAATGTAGAATTGTACATCAACAAAATATTTAAAATAAATTTATACTAAGAACTTGTTTGTCAAAAAAATGCGAAATCTGGTTATATGTACTTACTCCAAAAAATTCATAAAAAGGAACATTGTGCAAGACCTATTTTTGCATCATATATGACATATTCATATACCATATCAAAAATAATTGCGAGAAAAATTAAATCATCATTAGATATATTCAATTTTTCCAACCTTAAGGATGGAATTCATTTCTCATAAATAATCCGTAACTATAATGTTAAGGATAAAGCGACGATTAGTTTTGACATCGTTTCGATATTCACTAATGTGGCCGCAAATAAAGCTATTAAGCTAGCGGCGAAACTATTAGAGGATATTCACACGACTCCTTTAAACTTTGTTTTGGAGAGTGGATCGAATTGCTTGTTTTATGCACAAATAAAACATTTTTTTAAATTTAATGACTAGGTATATGAACAAAACGATTGTCTCGCAATGAGAAATTCTCTACCACCCCTTCTTAGTGAATCATATATGAGAAATTGGGAATTAAATAATATACTAAGATGGATGGAATTGTTATGTGGATTAGATATGTCGATGATACGTTTGCTATTTGCGATAACACAATTGATGTACAGGACATATTATGAATTGTTTTTTTTTTAATATTTTAACGTGGCAAATGCGTGCCAGCGCACGTTTACATGACCACAACAAAACAAAAATGTAAATCATGTGTCGATTCCAGCCAAGTGAGGCTGGATTCCAGCCAAGTGAGGCTGTGTCGATTCCAGCCAAGTGAGGCGGCGACGAGGAAGGATCGGAGACCGTAGTTGTTAGAGTAATTGGGAACGTGTAGTAAGAGGGAATGACGGGAACGCAGCTATAGCGAGGTGGGGCGAGTTTCGTCTAAGAAAGGAAGATTGATGAACGATGGGGAGCCGACAGCAATGAGACGAAAAGTTACTAGAAGGCGGAGTTGATGCGGATGTAGATGGTGGGCCAGAAGAGTTGGGCAAAATATGTGAATGTGTGGTCGAAGCGACGGAGACGAAAGAGCACTCGAACGGCAGTGTTGATTATTCGTTGTAGGGGTAGGATGATGGATTTTGGAGAATTGGCGAAAAGGCTAAGGTAGTAATCGATTTTAGGGTTTTGTTGGATAAGGACATGAGAACAGATGAGACTTCGGTAGGTGAGACAGGGAGAATATGAAAGAGTTCCAGAAGAATGAGGCTAGGGGGCAGAGTGGGATAGGATGGAGATCAGGGTGTGAGAGAGCAACGTGGATACTTTAGTCTGGAGAAATGACGAATAATCATGGGGATTGATGTTGCACGGCGAAGAGGAGCGAGCAAGGATTGAGTTAAAAGTATGCCAGAGAGTCTTAGAGTTGAATGAAGTGATGATTTTATGCTGCCATAAGGAGTTGCATTTGGTACGTAGTAGGTTGAGATGAGACCGACGATTAGCAAGATAAAAATCACGGAAAAACAGAGTGATTGAGCGGAAATCACGTCTGAGAGAGCTGTGATAGACTTGAAAAGCATGGTTGAGTCGACGCTTTGATAGTAGGCATTGGATGTCAAACCATGGGGCACGGTGCAAGCGACGGTGTGGGTGAGACTTGAAGGGCAAGAGAATATCGAGAGTGGATGTGAGTTTAGAGTCGAAAAGAAAGGCGAGAACGTGAGGAGATGAATATGTTATTGTGGGATAGGATAGAGACGATTTGATTAAGGCAGAGCGGAGAAGGGAGAGGTCAAGATTTCTCCAAAAGTGACGTAGGATTGTAGTTGTGTGAGGAGGGGTGTGGTGGTGAGTGAGATCAAGGGTGACGAGAAAGTGATCGGATAGACCAGGATCAGAGATGGACAGTGAGGTGTAGGCAGCAAAATGATCGGGGACAGCGATTATTTTGAGTGCCTTACCAAGGATATGTGTAGGGCAGTGTAGACTAGTTTGTAATTAAAGTTGGATAGAATGTTGAAGCTCTAGGCGGATATTGAAGTCGCCTAGAGCGAGTGAAGGGATTGAGGACAAAGAACAATGAGAAAGGAGGTCACCGAGTTCGGTAAGAAATAAGGCTGTAGGAGCTGATGAACCAGGACGGTATACAATGGCGAGATCTAGAGTGATCGGGTTAGAATAACGACAAGTGAGCAATTCAAAAGAGCAAGGACTGAAAGGGGGATTAATTTTGCGAAGAGACGCGGGGTGACGCGCGAATGCGACGATGCCGCCATGATTAGAGAATTTAGAAGGGCATGATCTGAGGGAGCGGGCGGATTCGACTATGGAGCAACGGGCAGAGAGCAGACGGCGGATGAAAAGGTCGTCGGAATCTGAGTGCCAGGATTCCGTGAGGCATAAGATATCGATGGATTGCTTGGTGAATATGTTGAGGATAAAATCGGATTTATTGAGAATAGATCTAGTGTTGAGGAGGCCGAGGCGGAAACCGTGTGTGGTGGCGAAAGAGTCCGGGGAGAAGACACATAGGGGATATGGAGCGCCATCTAATTTTGGGACGGGTGTGGACAACTTGAAAATTTCCGTCTATGTTTCGGATGGAGAGTGATGTCTCGCTGTTTCCTCACGACGGCGTTTTTCGATGCGAGCAGAAGAGAGTTGAGCGATTTCAGAAGGGGTGCGATCGGGAAAAATTCGAGTGGTTGAAGATGACATGAGTTTAAATCGTTGAGAGAGGACAGTAGACGCGTGAGAGCAATGCTTGAAAACAATTTTTGGAGAGGGGGCTGGGAAGGATTAGATTGAGAGGATTTGTTTAGACGGTTGAATGCGGCAGGAGAAATATGCTTGAAAAAGGATGGTTTATCCGCAGGAACAATAGACGAGAGTATGGATCTGAAGGCAGAAACATCATGGTCGAGACGTGCTTGTGGAGATAAGGAGTTGGAATGAGTGATATTAGTGACGATGACGCAACGATTGCTTGAAGGAAAGCGCTTCCGTAAAGGAGGACGACTGACGTGAGTGGGTGAGATCACGATAGAAGAGCTGGCAGTTGATCATTTGGAGGGATTTGGTTTGACGACGGAAGACAAAGAGGATGGTGATAATAAAGAGGGTGGTAAGTGATGTGAGAAAAGGTTATGAGTGGAAGGATAGTGGAGGGTGGTGAAGGTGATTTTGATTGATGGATGCAAGTTATTGAGAAACGAGACGGGACGGGGGTGTCGGGTAATAAAGATGACATGGAATGGGAAGTGTATATGGTGGCAGGGTCGGTATGTGAAGAAAGGACATTAGAAATGACAGGGGTAGTTTGAGTTGACGTGTTGGGTGTTGATATGTGCTTATTGGAAAGATTACGGATTAGGTTTTGATGAAAATATTCAGTGGACATAGAATTAGATTACAGGTTAACATTTTCAGATGTTGTCATTAGTAGAACATCAAATGATATTTTATAAACATCTGTTTATTATAAAAATAATTTAAATATTGTTTCGTTAAAAACCAATGTCCCAACATCTTGGAAAATATCTGCGGCCAATTCTTTGTTCTTACGAAGTAAGATGATTGTTTCCAATATAAATGAGCTTGATACAAATAATAAAATAATTATAATTTTATTAGATAAAAAGGTTTTCCATCATTGGTAATTAAAAAGGCTTTCTACAAAAATACCAAAACTGATAAAGATGTTGTTTTTGGTCCGGGACGAGAAAAGAAATACATAGGATTGACATTTATAAATAATTTTTGGAATATTAATTTAAAAATATTTGTTTCAAATAATAAAACATTAAATACTTCAAATATTGTTTTGCATAATAGTAAAATACCGAAACTACTCAACATTTTGAAAAAGAAACCCAAACATTATAATGATGAGTTGTTTATAAAATTCCTTGTTTAGAATGCGATAAAATATATGTGGGTCAAACAGGCCAACCATTAGAAACTAGATTAAAACAACACAAATACACACTCAAAAAGAGCCTCAGTAGCGCTATTGTAGACCATAGTTTAAATTTAGATCGCAATGTTGACTATAATTTTCAAATTATTTATTTTGATTGAAAATGTTATGGTAATCATTTTTGTTTTGTTTCTAAACTATTTTGAATCAATTTTCTTGCGCTTTGTGTTCCTTCAAAAGTTGCCGAAATCGTGTTAAAAATTCAAACAACAGTGAAAGCAACTGGTTATCGCTATCAACAGCAGCACCTGCCCAAAGCAAATGACGGTGATCGTTTTGAATTCATTAATTAATTGCATAAATGACATCGAATTATCCGTAAAAATGACAGAAAAAATTGTAAAAAAATTTACCATCGGTGCTTCAAACAACTTACAAAATCAAGCTAATATGGAACGGAACTCAGGTATTTCCAATGTAACATCGAATTTTCAAGCCAAAGAAAACAAGGTTAGTCCTATTTCGTCTAATTTTTTAATCTCAAGCACGGATGGAGAACTCCCTCCTGTGCCTAAAGTGGTGAATCTGGTAATAATCAGACTTCTTCAACCATTTGAAAGGAAGAATCTTTTCAATATTTTTCTGAGAGAGTTTACAAGCTCTTATAAGAAGAGAATTCTATTTAATTCGATAAAATATTTAGATTCCGAAATCCGGGTTTCTTTCAGCTCTCCAGATCTGGCAGCATCGTACCTAGAATTTTTCGAAACACACCTAATTGAATTAGGGTCAACTACTTACAGGTCTATTCAGGCGACTCTGAAAATTAATAATTTCCGCCCTTCGCAACGGAGGAAGATATCATTGCTCTCACATCTGAGTTCAAAATTCATAATATTCGCCCAATCCTGGGCAAGAAAGGCCAGGCTATACCAATAGCATTCTGTTCTACCGCAGTCGATCAGGCGGAATGTCTGGCTAAAAGCAAATGTAACCCCTTTCTGGGGTACAATCTTTCTTTCAATATCGTAGATGCTGATGACTTAACATACCCCCATTGCAATGGGTGCCTCCTCTGGGGGCACTGGTCCTCGAACTGTACTAGGCCCCATACGTGTGGGGTTTGCAGCTCTTCCGAAGTCCATGAGGGGAAATGTTCTCTCCCCCCTCTGTGTTCCAATTGTGGTGGTCAGCACCCGGCCTGGTCTAGAAGATGTCCTATCTTCAAAGAATACAAATTAAGGCATTGTGGGGCACCGGTCAAACCGGCCCACTTTGCCGCTGCCAGCTCTTCCAATTCAAACGGTTATGGTATGTCGGACACCGACATTTTCAAAATTGTTGACGCAAGACTACAGATATATAAAGACCAGATTCGAGCCTTAACGAACCATCTGATAGCGAAATTCGAGGAGTCCCGTTCTCCTCCATCGACGATTCTTACCTCTTCAAAGAGAGCCCCCGTTCTAAGAAGAGATCATCTTCTAAACAAAAGTTGGCTTCCTTGAAGTTGGCAAAGAAAGATGATATATGCTGGGAGTTGTTGGCCTCAAAGGGAGATGAAGATAATGCCGGTGGGCAAGTGTCTTCTCTTGGTAGGGCTAGGAGTGAGAAGGGCAACTTTCTTTCTCCTAGATTCTGCTAGGAGGTAGGCATCCCACTCCAGCTGTCGTAACACAATGCAAAGTAGTCAAGAGCCTTTTTCACTGAATATACTTCAGTGGAATTCGGGAGGTGCTTCTGCCCTTAGCCTTCTATCTGGTAGAGATGCGGATGTTATAGTCCTTCAGGAGACGCGGTCTATCCGTATCCCCCAGGACATTACTCGATTTATCCCCAAGCATATTTACACCCACTTCACTCCGTACATAACCCCTCCTCACGCCTCTTCATCTCAAGGTCTTTTAACCCTAGTTAAATGCTCCTTAAGATCATCCCTTCTTTTAAACTATTCTTGTCCAGCCCTGTCTTGTTTAGCTGTTTCACTTTGTAAGAATGGTAAACGTATCAGCATAGCCAATATCTATATTAGGCCAGGAAAAATTCACAAGAACCGTGATCTCCTGGACCGTATCTTGGGTAGTGGCTATGACATGTTACTCGGTGACTTCAACGACAGAACTGGTCGTTGGATTAATGCAGCACTCCGCAGAGCCAGGAACGATTACCTTATTCACAAACCACCGTCCCCAACTTTTCATTGCTCAACAACTAATTCTCTCCTCGACATATTACTGCTTCATAAGATGTGGTTGTTGAAACCCATCTGTACTGAGCAGTCGCGCCAACAACAGACCACCTCTCATGACCTAATTCGTTGGCGGTTAGAGGAAGATACGTTGCTTAGAAGGAGGTTTCACTTTGATCCCATCAGAGTGGCTTTCTTTCAGGCGGCTATCCAACTCTTCCCCAGATTTGGTAATGAGAATTTGACCGAATTTAATTCCTTCCTCTCCTCGCAAGCTACCGCGTTTCTTTCGACTACCTATAAAGGTCATATTTACAATCCCACTCCAACAAAACTCAAGGTTTTGGCTAAAATGCTACGTCTTCCCAATGTCTCTGTTTCCGCCAGGCAGTCCATCTCAAATGAATACTGGAGCACTAGATATAGGTTCCAGCTGAGCAGGGATAAGGCGAACATCGCTCACCTTAACCCTTCCCAGTCTTCCTTCTGGAAGATATTCAAGAAGGAGAAGTTTGTCTGTTGGAAGGATATAGCTTTGGGTTGGATTGGTAGTATAGGCCTTGATAATGTTTTTAAGGAGTCACTATCCCTACATAATTATGGAGCCACTCAATCTCCCCAACCAATCCCGCCTTGGGGTGACTTCAGGAGCAGGGACTTATCTGTTACAGATATCCTTAACTCCTGGGGGCCACTTCCGGGCACCTCTAAATCCGTCGCTCCACTATCTTCTCGAGTCTGTCAGCTTTTGAAAGCCGATCAAAGAAGAGAAGTGGCCGTCACAATGCTTTTAGCCTCACCATCCGATGTAGCCGGCATCAATATTAGTCGTAGAATTTTCTTACCAAAGCATAGTCCGGTTTCATGTCCCAAAGATCTGCGTCCCATTTCGATTCAAAACTCCCTCATCTCCATCTACGAAAAAGCGCTTGCGCGTAGAATCCACGACCATTTAAGTAGGCGTAATTTGATCCCACCGAGTTTTCACGGGTTTGTCGAGGGACGATCGGTTCATTCAGCAATAGGTGAAGTGCATCAGTTTTGTAGGGATCATAGCCATCAACTAGCTGTGGCTGTTTTCCTTGACTTTTCTGCTGCATTTGACCGCATTTCCATTCCCTTTGTTATCTCCTCTCTCAGGTCCCTCGGGTTGCCTGCGAGAATTGTTAACAGGGTGGAGATATTACTGTTTACCAAGAGGTTCTACTATGAAGACGACCCTGATGCGTGTCAGTTCTACCCTATTACAGGTGTGCCCCAAGGATCCCCACTTTCTCCTATCTTATTTCTTGCTGCCTCCATTGTACTATTCAAGAATTTTAAACGTGATCAACATCTAGTGGTATACGCTGATGATACCACGGCCCTGTTCTCTGGACGCAGGTTCAAAGATGTCGCTTCGGACATCAGCCGTTTCTTTTTAAGATTAACAGACCAGCTGACCCTATCCAATCTTATTTTAAATTCATCCAAATCGCAGGTAGTTGTCTTTCATGGCACCCCTGCGACAAAGAAAAAATTAAAGAGACTAGCACTCTCAGCTCTATCTTCTATATTGACTAATCAACCACTCCCTACCTTCACAAGTCGAGTAAAATACCTGGGGTTCACTGTTACGGTGAACTGGTCGGCGAAAGCTGACCTGGATAGACTTAAACGTATCCTGAAGAAAGCTAGGTGGGCCCTGAAACGGGCTCAGCATCTGTCGTTGAATGGGAAAACCCAAGTGCGCCTCTGGGGTACTTGGGCTATCTCGGGATTAGTCTTCTTTTCGAGAGGACGTCCTCCAGAGCAAAGACTAAGGTTTCTCAAGCTCCTCATCTCGCGATTACCGCGCATAGTCCGCCTAGATTGGATTCTTCGGGGGGTGATAGACCCCGGGTGGTTCAGTCGAAGAGCGGCGTGTTGGATGTGCTGGAGGGCTCAGATCCCGCTGGACCTGAGGCCGTGACATCATTATGAAGACTAAATGCTATTATGAATTGTCTTATTTGAACTGCATTTGTTTTTTTTTCTAATGTCTCTTTTCGTTATTTTTTAGTGGTTGTTAGTTATTTAAGAAATTCCTTATTATTATTATTGTTTTGAATTCTTTTATATAAGCATTACATTTTAAAAAACATTTATTTGGTTAGCGGTTTATTTATAGTTATTTAATTGTTTATTAATTAATTATTTAAAAAACATTGTAATTTTCTAAAGATGCTAGCAGAAGTTAACGAAATATCAAACATAATTTCTTCTTTCCTTTGATCCAGCTCCAATAATTATTTATCAATAATGGTTCAGTATCAACTATTTAAAATAAATTTAAACTATTAAGCGGATTTGTTTATGGATGGATAATAAACAATATGCTTTGTATTAGAATAAGGTAAATTTCATTAGACGAAATATGTCGTTAGTGCATATTTGGCCCCGCTGCTATGTTGTATCGAGGAATAGAGATCGAAACCTGATAAGATAGCAGTTCTTCCTGATGATCTATAATCCTTATTCTTATACATTGTCTGTTATTTATTAGTCAATTTATAAAAATTGACTTTTATTTTAAATTTCAATTTTAAATTTTAACTTGATATAAATATAAATTCTATAAAATCTTATATAATTATTTATTATTTATCTTTATCCTTATTTATATATCATATAAAATGCGTAGACTCATTTATCTGATCTAATTTGTTATAATCAATAGCACACGATGTGCTATTGGTCAGATCAAATATAAAATGAACTTAAAGACTACATCCTCCTAATATATGGTTGCAAATCCGTATTAATAGAATTAATAGTTCCCATAATTAACTTGGACTCCTAATAATTGATTCTACGAGCATTATTACCTAACAAAAAATATGTTTACGTAAATTTTGATTAATATATTTATATTTTAAAATAACTTACTTGATGTGCATGAATGACAAATGAATATATAAATGACAAATTATATAAATATAGTACCTCATATGCATTTCTTATAAACAAAAAGGATTGAATTCGATGATGTGAGGACGTGTTCATTTAGTTGAGATAGCGACGAAATTTTAAAAGCGCTTCCTGATCGGCCTGTCAATGGTTCGGCTACACTCTGCATGCAACTAAAAACTCAATAGCGAAAGCAGGTCGGAATATTCAAGTATATGGCAAACTTCCGAAAGGACGACCAAAGCAGCAATGACAACACAAGGATTTACAAGCTGCTCGATTCCACCCGATCTGGCCTACAACCGTGCAAAATGGAAAACGCGTACATTGAGAACCGACCCGCTTCAATACAGGATTAACGGCAAAAGAAGAGGATAAACATTAAATTCGATGATGTAAATTTAAATCTGCTCTAATAGAACTCTGCATTATAACAGTAAGTCAATATCCACTTATCAATTGCTTGTTAATATGATATATGGCTTATGACAGTTATTGTACTTTTAAATATGCATCATACATGGCTGAATATTATTAGCAGGTAAACTTTTTTCAGTTGTAAGAAATGCAGCTCACTTTAACATAAATTTAAGAGCTAATAATCTATTTTAAAATAGTTTTACTTACACAATATCAATGGTGAATTAACATTATTTTAAACTGTAAATTGACGAGAACCTAAATTCTATGTAACCTTTTTACATTTTTAATTGAAACAATATTTCAAAAATAATTTATTACAAAATACAATTACTTGATTACTTTTAAATATTGTAATATTTAAAAGTTAATTTTGTAATTTTAAAATATATATTATATTATATAATATATATCAAACTTAAAAAAATTGAGAGATGCCAAATAAATTTACTTACGGTTCGAACAAATGTTCTTTAGATTATATATTTTATAAGTTAAATGAAGCAAAACACAATTCGAAACTAAAAGGTGCCCTTTTAGTTTATGCCCTTTATGGCATGCGTTGCAAACCAATCAATGTTTTATAGTAATAAATTCAAGCAACATGCAGCACAATCCGCTACTAAATTGCTCACAAAACTTGACACAATTGTGAATAAATAAATAAATGATTTTGTTACATAACAACACCAAAGGAAGAGTATTTACAGTCAATAGTCAACTAACAACTTCTTTGAAGTCAACCAAAAAACTTCGGATTATCGAAATCTTTCCATCTTATTCCAGCTTTTTATGGCCTCAAATCCATGGGAATCTGAGCTCCCCCCAACCGATTTAACACGCCGCCTTCCGACTGAACCACCGGGGTCTTTCACCCCCCCCCCGAAGAATCCAATCGGCGCGACTATGCTGGTAAACGAGAGACGAGGAGCTTAAGAAACCTTAGCCTTTGCTCTGGAGGACGTCCTCTCGAAAAGAAGACTAATCCCGAGATAGCCCAAGTACCCCAGAGGCGCACTTGGGATTTCTCTTTCAATGACAGATGTTGGGCCCGTTTCAGGGCCCATCTAGCTCTCTTCAGGATACGTTTTAGTCTATCCAGGTCAGCTTTCGCTGACCAGCTCACCGTAATGGTGAATCCCAGGTATTTTACTCGATTTGTGAAGGTAGGGAGTGGTTGATTAGTCAGGATGGAAGATAGAGCTGAGAGTGCTAATCTCTTGAGTTTTCTCTTTATCGCAGGGGCGCCATGAAAGACAACCACCTGCGATTTGGAGGAGTTTAAAATAAGATTGGACTTGGGTAACTGGTCTTTTAATCTTAGAAATATTCGGCTGATGTCCGAGACCACGTCTTTGCACCTGAGTCCAGAGAACAGGGCTGTGGTATCATCAGTGTATACCACTAGACGTTATTCCCGTTTAAATATTTTAAAGAGTTCAATGGAAGCAGCAAGGAACAAGATAGGAGAAAGGGGGAACCTTGGGGCACACCCGTAATAAGGTAGAACTGACGCGCATCAGGGTCGTCTTCATAATAAAATCGCTTGGTGTAGAGCAGTATATCCACCCTGTTAACAATTCTCGCAAGCAACCCAAGGGACCTGAGAGAAGAGATAACAAAGAAAATGGAGATGCGGTCAAATGCTGCAGAAAAATCAAGGAAAACAGCCACAGCGAGTTGATGACTATTCTCCTGACAAAACCGATGCACTTCACCAACTGCTGAATGGACCGAGTGACCTTTGACAAACCCATGGAAACAAGGTGGGATTAAATTTCGCCTAATCAAATGATCGCGGATTCTACGCGCAAGCGCTTTTTCGTAGATCGAGACGAGGGAATTTTGAATCGAAATGGGCCGCAGGTCTTTAGGACAAGAGACCAGATACTTTTTAGATATAAAAATTCTCCTGCTAATGTTGATACCGGCCACAAAGGCCGGCATCAACATCAAAGGTACACAAACGAAACATATTTTATATATAATCAGATTTTAATCCTCCCTTGTCACGAAGGAAGGATTATATAGCTGGTTTTCAAAACGAAAGTGACCTTGTGTGACATAGCAAATATTCAATAGGTAATGAAGCATCCATAACACGATCACCAGTCCTGATTTCAATCGATCTTTATGATCTCATACTTCACAATATATAATAAGCATGCCAGACAGCGTCTCAGACAATGCAGTTTCTAGAGATCATGATAGAAGGTTTCATATAACCCGACAAAAAGCAGTGAAAAATTTATTTGACATTTCGTGCTACTCGCCATTCTTCAATTGTAATTATACTGAACAATAAACTTCTTAATTTTTTCTTATCTTTTCTTTTGCTTAGCTTTTTCAGATGTATAATTACAATTGAAGAAGGGCGATTAGCCCGAAACGTCAAATAAATTTTGCATTGCTTTTTGTCGTGTCTTTCTACTTATTTCGAAACTGCCAGGCCGAATTTCAATTAGCGAATCCTCGACGATATCTAGAAACAATACAGTGCTATATATACCAGACGAATTTTACAACACACTTGCGAAACGATTATACTTGAATCTAATATTGAAGATACAGCGAAGAAAAAATAAAGAACTGTATTGGATAGGACAGGACAGCTTATGTCCGACACTCGCTTAAACACTGAACAAATTTATCACTCAAATATATCACTCCTATATATCCAGTTTAAAAAAGCTTATGTCCGACACTCACTTAAACACTGAACAAATGTATCACTCAAATATATCACTCCTATATATACCAGTTTAAAAAAGCTTATGTCCGACACTCACTTAAACACTGAACAAATGTATCACTCAAATATATCACTCCTATATATCATCATTTGGTCGGCTTCATCAATTATCCTCGTGTGAATTCTTTAATCCTAGATGCAGCACTGTACACTACAATCAGCGTAGGTGGACCTCATCAGCAGTGAGCCTACGCCTACATTTCGTGTTTCGGTCCTTTAATGATCTGCTGAAATTTTCCTCTGCTGCCTTTCTGTAAAACAAACGATACAGTTTGTAAGGAAAACATTTCCACTTGTGCAAACTGTACGTTGTTTCCGTCTTTTGTAACAAAACTCCTATATATACCAGTTTAAAAAAGCTTATGTCCGACACTCACTTAAACACTGAACAAATTTATCTCTCAAATTTATCACTCCTATATATACTAGTTTAAAAATTTATTTTTGTTAGCAATTGTTGACGAAAATTCGAACTTAGCCTTTTAAGTGAATTGATTATTTTCCTATTTTAATTATGACAAATAATTGCAATGTATGACGCTTACGGCGGAGCAAAAGCTTTGTTTGAAATTGTTTGAACTATTGTTTTGAACTAATAATATAATGATTATTACTTAATTATAAAAATGTTAATGTAAAAATATCCTTGGCAAGTAGTGATGTGAGTTAAGAAACAATCATCACGAGTCAATGCTCTATTCTAGATAAAATAGGTATAAATATTGAATTAGATAATAAAACTATATCCATGATATTGGAATCAAAAATTAAATAAAAAAATACAATAAAGCCTATGTTCATATGTGTATATTTAACTGTAATTATTTATTCAATAAGTGAACAAATTTATTCAGATATTCTTATTATTCATAAAACCAATATTGATGATTTTTATGATAGTATGTCTTTTGAAATGCAATTTTAAGTAAAAAATGAATTTCGATATTTTATGGATAAACATACATCATATATTTATTTTTACTTGAATATACCTAAATGTTTTTATACTTTTATCATACAAGAATCAAGTATGATTATATTAAATTATATTATAAATATTATCATATTAAACTATATGAAAACATAATTATATTAATATTTATTAATATTGATATGTATATAAATAATATCGATTAAAACAACTTTTAATTTATATCGTAAAGATGACATATTTAAATTTACAAGAAACATATTTTTGCATGGGCATTCATGCATACCATATAATATAAAATATAATACATTAATTAATTAAATTTTAAGAATTGCAACAATTTGTAATGATATTGATTTCTTCAAAATCATTTAAATAATTTAATAGATACATATTTTAAACTAGGTTACGATAAAAATAACATCAAGCAGAAAATAGTAAAATATATAAATCAACAAAATATTCTTAAAATAAATTTAAACTCTTAAGCGGAAAATTTTTATGGATAGTAAATATACGTTTTATAAAAACATGATGTTACTCCAGATAATATAACCTTATATTACAAAAAAATTGGGATGTTTAAATACAACTTAAAGATGATTAAATTAACAATTTGTAATGTAAATCCTCCAGATCGCTTTCCCGCCTCACCTGATGATAACTATATAAGTCGGAATTTTCAACTGTTCAAAATATTTTTATCGTATTTTGTTTTTCATATATGCATTAAAATTATATGTTTTGCTATCAGTCTTTTATATGCATTTGATTGAGCGTGTACACTACTTACGCATTCGTCGGTGAATGTTAAAACATTTACCGACTAAGCTGTCTCAATGTAACACCCTAGTAATAATCTTTATTCGCGTACAGAATAAAAGAGCACTTTGAAGCAGTTAATTTCAAATGTGTACAACGACTTATAGTAAACATCTACTTGAACATATAGAGCCAAAATATGTTTATAATAAAGAATTTAATCCTTTACGGCTATTTATGTTAACTTGGATAGACCTGAATGCTTTTATATTTTAATAATACAAGAATTAAGTATTCAATCTATTAATACTTTATTAATACTTGAATTAAGTATTCAAGTATTAATAAATGATTATATATTGATTATATATTGTTGCCTAATTGTCGCTGCACTCGCTGGATCCTTAACGGATACGGCATGTATAATGGTAGTGCACAGGTGTGCTGACTAAATAACGGTCCAGGATTTCTTACATTTTATTTAGAAAACCTATTATTATTTCCTACGAAATGCAGCATTTATATAAAATGGTGTTGCTTGATAGACTGGACTTCGATTCACGACTTTCAGTCACCATGTCACTTCTAGACGACCACTTCAGCATCGAAATGATGAGTACCCGGCAACACTCATCAGTAGAATGAAGTACCCAGTGGTCGTTTCGCTTATCTATGTGCTTGAATATAATATATAAGAGAAGCCTGCGTATGCCGAACCGCTGCCGGGGGTCATTTGATGACTTTGTAATATTTAATATATAGAATAGATAACCAGGCTATGAAGGATATAACCAGTTATGAATGGTATAACCAGGCTATAAAGGATATAACCAGGTTATGAAGGATATAACCCGGTTATGAAGGATATAACCAGGCTATGAAGGATATAACTAGGCTATGAATGATATAACCAGGCTATGAAGAATATAACCAGGTTATGAATGGTATAACCAGGCTATGAAGGATATAACCAGGATATGAAGGATATAACCAGGCTATGAAGGATATAACCAGGCTATGAAGGATATAACCAGGCTATGAAGGATATAACTAGGCTATGAAGGATATAGCCAGGTTATGAATGGTATAACCAGGCTATGAAGGATATAAACAGGCTATGAACGATATGATTAGGATATGAAGGATATAACCAGGATATGAAAGATATAACCAGACTGTGAAGGATATAATCAGGCTATGAAGGTTATAACCAGATTATGAATGATATAACAAGGATGTATATATAGTAGTTACTTGTTCACCGTCAAAAGGATCTGTCGCATGATTGCTATCGAAATATATACACAATAAAGTTTAATTGCAAATAAACAACCAAGAATTTATTTTATGACGTTTCACTTTTTCAAAAGCTTCTTCCGATTGTAATTCGTTTAATAATCAAAATTTTTATCAGTTCTAATTATTAAAAGTTCAGATTATTAAACTGAATACAATCTGAAGAAACATTTGAAAATGCGATACACCATAAAATAAAAAATAAGGGATTCTTTATTGCGTATACATATTATATTTATATATCGTATTTATTTAGATTAAATTGATACATACTGAGAAATCAAACAGAACATTTATTTTATTGACGTTTCGTCGTTAAACTTTTTCAATTGTAATACGTTAATTGTCATTTCAGACAGTTAGAGCTTAGCTGTCTGAAATAGCAACTAACTATATACAGGTTATAACTATATACTTATAAATAACTATATATTTTTACTGTATAGTTATAAACAACTATATATATATATATTTGAGAAAAATTATGATACTCAACCCTCTGATGAGCTGTACCATGTAAAGGCAAAGCGGGCGAAATGACATCAGTATCTAACACTCAGTTTTCAGGGAATATGAATTTGGAATTATATCTTATATGAATCTGGAATTATATATTTGCTTATCTACAAGAAAATTGATAACTATTAGCTGTACTGTGTCCACTAGTCTAACGATCCTTAATTCAGTGGTTCTACGACAAGCTTGACTAAATACAAGTTATTTATTATGGTTCCACTAGTGGAACCATTTATTATATTGGAACTATAAATGGTTCGACTATAAATAAGTGGTTCCACTAGTCTACCAATCCTTAATTCAGTGTTTATACGGCAAGCTTGACTAAATACAAGTTACTTCTTATGTAATCAATCATGCTCGTCTTTACGAACTATGAAGATCTGAAAGTCTAGATGTTTACAAGGGTTTTCATAATTATAACGTATAATTAATGCACTATAGAATTATAATAAATTCTCTTTTTTTTTTCTTCTCTTTTGATTTTACACAAAGCATACATGTACATCTCTAATCTATGACAAAGATTGTTTGTACGGCAGCCTGGCCATGCAAACAGGCAACGCAGTTTCTATGCTGGGGACGACTGACAGAGACACTGGTAACTTTTAACTAATAACCTTATTTATTGTGATATAATACGATCTATGACAAAATAGTAGTTGATTTTTCGACAATAAATATTTGTTACGGAATTTATTGGTTGACAAAATTTCTGTCATGCAAATGTAGTCTCGAAAATATAACGATTATCGAGCTTTGGAAATACACACACTTACCGACTTGTAAAAATCTATCAAAACTAGAATTTATGAATTTAGCAGATGGAATTATGACCGGCAATTTTTTAGATATTTTTCAATTGAATATAAATATAAGCAGTGCAATTTTTCTGACTATTCTTTGTTAGACATTTTTGTAGAATAAATTTAACCTTAGTAGTTAAGAGAAAACCATAGAAGAACCGTTACTTGAAATACGCATTATCGTGTCCATAGACTGCTACTTGTAATCGGAATTGGAGGCACAAAATAGGTATAAATTAGCCTACTTTATATTTAAACACTGAGGTAAACTAAGCAACTAATCACTTCGGAATATCGCATTCACCGACATTATTTCAGTAACTCCATTACATGTGATTAAATGAATGTAGAGAAACAAAAATAGGCTCCGGCATATTCCACAATGGAATCGACGATGTGACATCAAACCTAGACAGTTTAAAAATAACAGCATTAAATAGAGAGAGTTTACGGCATGCATTAGCTTTTTTGTCTTTTTACAATAACAAAAATACACCAAGTAATCACTTATTTTATTAAATATAGAGAAATAAATGTTTGACAATATGCTCAATAAAAAAGCCAGCATATATTATTTGTTTTTAAAAACAGCAGAGTAATTCTTCTGTAGATTAAATGCGCAAGATAAATATAGAGAAAGCAAGAATACAGTATGCTCTGTGATAGGTATTGTTAACAAAAGGTTAGATATTGAAAATGTATTTTGCTTTGTATCTTTCATTTGTTCGAAGGTATTTTACTTCTGTTAATGGTCTGTCAGCGCTGAATTTTGTTAAAAGTTTAAGAACGTCAAAAACAAATAATGTTTGTGTCGAAATATAGAACAAATTCGTCTGATCTGGGCACTGAGAGTGAATGTTCAAGTGCGCACATTGAGAATTTGATTACAATTTTGAATTTAAAACGATGGCTTCTTAAATAATTGCTTAAAATAATTTGCTTTTAAATAATTTGCGTAATTTGGGCAATCTATTATAGTCTAAAATGCGCTACAAATTTCTGCACTGGGAACCCAGTTAGGGGATGAGGCGGTGAGAATTGCCATTTCCCTGATACTCGGTCTTCCTGAATGTACCCCTCATCGATACCGTTGCGGTGTAATGGTAGACGCGACAGGCCAACATGATCTTGCCTGTAGAATATCAGCAGGCCGCTTCCCACGTCATGTGAACTCAATCAAATTCTCAGCAGAGCTTTGAACTCAACGAACGCTCCCAATATTCTGGAACCACCCAATCTGTGTAGGTTAGATGGTCGCCATCCGGACAGTGTCACTGTTTTTCCGTAGCGCGAAGGTAAATGCCTTTTTTGGGATTCTACTTGCGTGGAGACGCTGGCTATGAGCAATCTGAGCCATGCCCTGAGTGATACTGGTGGAGCGGCGAGTTGGGTAGAGGAAAGGAAGATTGCAAAGTATTATGATCTGTGTAACGCCCATCAATTCATTCCCTTTCGGGTTTTCATTCCCTTTGGGATCTGCAAAATCTCTTTGCAGTGAAATCGGCAGAAGATTGAAAAAAGTTTCAGGAGATAATCGGGCGCACTTTTATTTACTCATGAATGTAAGTTTGGCCATCCAGACAGGTAAGGCAGCCAGTGTTCTCGCGACATCTGACGGAGTCAGACTGTTGCTGATGAGGAGCTGACAACTAGCACACTGAGAACAACTAATTTCAATTTGTGTTTAACTGTTTTAACACAGAAAATATTAGATATTTAAAAAAGTCTGTAAAATTATTAACTGCTTTTTGATAAATTCTTAATATTTGTTTTAAAAGTTCATCAAAGGGATAATTTCATTTGTTATGTTGAGAGTCCTAAATAAGTACTCCTGTTTTCAATCATCACTTTAATTTTTGTTCTTTTTGATAATAGCTTTTTAATATAAAAAATGAAAAATATAAAAAATGGACTGGATATATACATCCGGTCCATTTTAAATATTCATACTCAAGTATAATATTATCAATGCACAATTTACGTTCGTGTACGGTTTGGCAATATGTGTGTGCTAATTGGAAATCAATATGTACATCACTATATGTGGTGTCTATAAAATACGCAGCACTGATGATTTTGATGGTATATTGAACGTATTCGGCAATTGCTTTACAAATACACTATGTACTGGTATTGACTGATTGCAAAAAAGTCATTATTTTTCTTAATAAATATCGATCAATTATGACCATCTTTGATGCAACTAAAGTATATAAGAAAATCAAGTAAAATAAGACTTAGTTTGAGAATGTAAATTCTTAGATTCTAAAATTCGCAAATGTAAATTATCATTAATTTTTATTTAATTGATTTAGTTCTAAAATGAATCGATGTTGTTTTGCCGATAAATAATTTTGGATTATAACAGTGGAAGATGTCTTTAATAAATAAAAGAAGGTTTAATTGATAGAATATTCTTACTTCCTGTATAAATTCGAATGATCATAAAGCACTAACATTAAAAATTCAGTTAAATTTTTTTACCGAACAAACACCGAAAGAATTCAAGGACTTTCAAATTTCAAAAATCTAGCAGAAGTAATGCAACGCTAGAATATTTGTTTTCATAGGGAATGATGCTATAAGCTATATCACAACGTTTGTTTTAAATTAGTGTGAAACAAATAAGAATACACAAATTCGTTGTGAGCATTTATATATATAAAAAGAGAGCGTAAATTCTTTTCACATATTAAATATGCTCAGTAGATATAGGTTGTGTAAGACTTGGTGTATACGGCATATATCCCTAGTGATTATGATACACCTAAACAAGATCACCGATGCAATTAGAACAACTTCATACAAAAATAACTAATTTATTATAAAATTGTATGACAATATGTGGATTTAAAATTTGCTTCTTAGAGGCGTAGCTTTTTAAAATAAGTGAACAATGGCAAAACATAAATTGCTTTCACGGTTAGAAGTGGTGAAACAAATTAAGAGGATAACAAGTCACAGCATATATATAGCCGAAAGTTATAATACTGCTAGTGATAAAAACCTAAGTTAGTAATACTAATATAGAATTAAATAAAGTGACTTTTGAATAAAATAATCTAACGTTGGTCGCAATTTATAATTTTCTAATTTTGTAAATTTTGATTATATTTACCAAACAATGAAAAGGAAAAGCATAATTTATAGGTGGATGTAAAATGTTTTGATATTGATATATTTTACTTTATCAAATTTTATCTACAATATCCCTATTGTCTAATTAGCAGTAAAATATAATATAATTGACAAAGAAGATATAAATTCATATAAATGTAATAAAAAGGTCAACTGCATAGAAACGATTATATTAAAAAATTAAACCGTAAACACAAAATAATCAAATTGCCAAATATAACTTGCTGACTCATGATCTTTTAATTATATATAATGCACATCTAGAGTTTTCACCATTTATATTTTAAATTTGTCGTACTGATTTTGATTGTATTCGTGTCTTCCTTTGCGAAGCATCATAGACATATTTCATTCTTGCAGGTTTTGCTCCAACCCTTATGACCATTTAGATATTTAGATTTCATGTGACTGTCAAACATATACCAGGTAGTTAGATTATTCTAAAATATTACGATTGGATGTTGTATTTTGTCAGAGAACTCAGGAGGATCACTTTTAGAATCGACGTGAGATCCTTGCTGATTTTACGTATTGAAGGGTTGGGTTCAAACGTTACGATATTTTTTATAATCAAAATATAAATAATAATAAAAACTATATATGGTAAAATTGAATTAAAGCAATAAAAGACGCTAAATTTATTGTCGGACGTTCCGGTTTTTCCTCATTTTCACTTATAAAAAATAGTGAAAAGCTGAAACATCAGAGAATACATTTAGCATTCTTTATTGCTTTAATTCAATTTTACTAAATATAGATGATAGGCAAACACGATCAGCAGTGATGGATTTATCAAATTTAGCATAATTAAATATATATAATTTCTTATATTTATTATATAATGATATATAATTAATTATATAATTATATTTAAAAATTATATCATAACTATAATTATATTAATTACATATAACAAAACATATTAGCTGTTATATAATATATTATATAAACTCCGGTCTAATATGTTTTGTATGTTTTGTCAACAAGTAGTCAGAAATCAGCAGCAAACAACTTGACAATATATATATATATAAGTTGTAAAATAATTATGTTCAAGTGCGCATATTAAAAATTATATATTTATACATTTTTAACTTTACATAATTTATATAGCTCTATAAATTCTGTTTATCTATGTAAATCTGTAATGTTTAAAAAAAATCGTAAAAACTTAAATTCATAATTTAAGAGTCATTGTTGCTATTGAAATTTTGATGACTATTTTTACTCTGCACGCTGCTTCCATCATATCTATAAGCCCAGTACGCTACATTTCAATGAACTTCATCAGGTAATGATCCAATATATACTTCACGTTTTTGTGCTTTTATTGTGACTCGACTAGTATGTGACTCGACTCGATTATTATAACTCGACTCGTATGATAATTGACTATCAGAGAAATATTATTAATCTAACATTTTGCAAATTTAATTGAAATTATATCTAATTTCAAATTAAATCAACTTTTTATTTTAATCTGATTTCAAATAAAAAACTTAGATTCATATTTTAAAGCCTTTGTGTTTAAAATATTCAGTTCTGTGTAAATTCACATTTCACGAAGCTCAAAACTAAATCAACTTTTGGAAGCAGGATCAAAAAGGAAAACTTTTAATTTTAATATTTCGCTAACTTCCGTTAGTAGAATCAGGAAAAAATACAATTGTATTTTTTTATTATAATAACAGAAGTTAGCGAAATATTAGAATTAAAAGTTTTCTTTTGTTGATACTGCTCCTAACATTCGATAAAGAAAAATATATCATTAAAATCAAATATTTACAAACTAAATCAACTGTCAAATATCGACGTTTAAGTCCTTAAGTATCAATAATTTTAAATTTACATGATTTATATGACTCTATAAATTCATATTTTTCTATTTATTTACATTAATTTCAGAATTATACTATATATACATTATACTATGCTAACAAAAACCGTTTTAACATGTGTAGGTTAATTTCTTCCTAAATATGAGATTAATTCACTTATTCTTCTATGTAAACTAAATCGGATGGGATTGAAATATTGAACATGCCTATAAACTCGGTACGCCAGAGTTTATAAAAATATTTCATCAATCGCGCGTCCATCTATGGGCGTCTTTAAGGAATCGTTTGGTTGAAGTAACGAATGTTGAAACTTATGCTAAATATGCTAGATTAACTCAATCAATACTGTGGAGATGGATGCACTTTTCTGTGGACAGTTCCCGGAATTAGCAACTCAATGTCTGAAATGACTTAATTTCTTAATGACTTAAATGACGCAAGCCGCAACAAGTTTATCCTAGCCGTATTAAAACAACAGCCCTCAGAAGAACTGTTCATCATAATGATGTCTCATTTTATCATCAGCGGTATTAGTATCATGGATCCTAACTTTAATGCAAACTTAAAGTACACATGCTCTCAGCTTATGTATTTTTCATTATGGATTGCTTCATTTTCATTGTATTTCTTTCGATAATACAACAATCAAAAAATGGTACAGATTGTGCACTGCTAATGACGATGATATTATAAGCAATGTGGTAATGAAAAAATTTTATTTGGTGAAATCGATAAAGTAATTATCAACTCTGCTGAATATTATTACCAGGAAGAAAGCATCTGACTACTGCAACACGCCCTTGTCGACGAATTAAAACTCACATAAAACCAGATGAGATTGTTTCAATAATAAATGACCAGTCTTCTATATCAGTTGATGAATTTGTGGCGCATCAACGAGAGAAAGACCAAAACTACATTCAATTCTATCTATATTTTTATAATTGATTGTGCTTAGTAAGAATATTATTTCATTATACATTAATAAAAATTACTCAACGGCAGTAAAATATACCGAAACTAGAAAAACTAAAATACCTGCAACGTCATCTGAAATGCCAAATAAATATTAGGGACTACACGACAAAACAAATAGTATCGTCTTATAATATTAATTATGATAATATAATTAATATATTATCATATAATATATCTTATAATATTAATCTAATTAATTTATATTAATATAATTAATATCATCTTTTTATATAATATTATTTTATTTTTGTTACAGATATTCATTAACGGCTTAATAAAATTTTACTCGATTGACTAATATACTGGGAGGATATATGCAGCTTGAATTTGCTAAAGAGTATAACTTGACTTAATAAATGAGCACACATGATGTCCACAGATTTGGCTTCACAAAATACAAATGACTGTAAAATCTTAATAAAATAACAAAAATATATATTTAATCATTTTGCTTTGCCTAGTTCCCTTCCCGCACCAAACAAGCAAATTGAATAATATACGAGCCGAAGATTCTCGAAATAAGACGATTCAAACAAGCAAAGCATCGTGGAATTATTTAATTATTGCCGTAATAAAATTATGAAGTGTGTTTTATAGTTAATTTACCTTCTATAATATAGTGTTTTGACGCGCTATTGCAATAATCTGTTCAAATTGAACGTGTTATACATAATGATATTCTCACTACCTCTTTCGGTATCCTTACACACAGGTTTGGAATCCTCGCCTATATTTCAGTATGCAATATTAATACTCAAACATAAATGCACCAGAAGAATTCTTAAGTGTCTGGGAGACCATTATTGACTAATGTGAGAAAAGTACTGAAGTAAGTAATAAATTTTCTTTGGCAGTAGTTGCATTTGGAAGTAGTTGCATTTGGAAGTAGTGGCTATACACGGAACTTAATACGTCATGTAATTGATATTTTATAAATCAAGAATAAACAAGTTTTCTTAAAACACCGTGATTAATTGAAATCTAAATTTGTGCATTTTCGCTATATATAATCCTACAATTTAAGCTAGATGTCGGAAATGTATTTTCACAATGTCACAGAGGCAGCCGAAACGGCGTGTGATAGTTCATCTTACTGACGATGGCTGCCGCCTATCACATGACCGTCTAGGAGTGACGAGAGTTTGCAGGGTGAAGAATATGCTCGATTCGAACACTTACCCAAAGATACGGAAAGAATTGCTATTCGCAATCTCGAGCAATACCGATTCAAACGAAACCGTTAAGATTACATAGAAAGAATTGATCTACTCAATCTCGGTTTCTTATAGTCAAGCATCCGAAAGTTTGATCATCTGGTTGTTAATGATGGTCTGGATTGCAAATTGTAGGATATAAGAGCTAACGCCACCTACAATTTCAGCTAGATGTCGGAAATGCATTTTCACAATGTCACAGAGGCAGCCGAAACGGTGTGTGATTGTTCATCTTTTTGACAATGGCTGCCGGCTATCACATGACCGTCTAAGAGTGACGAGAGTTTGCAGACTGAAGAATATGCTTGATTATATATATGACAATTATTAATAGTATACAAATAATTTTATTATAATTCGTACACTTTCAAAAATCAGACAATTACACTGAATTTGTTGATTTACATGGACATTTTATTTGCTGTAAAAATTATTTTGTGTAATGAAACAAAATATTGTTATAAATGCATTTTTCGGTAAGTTTAGTGAGATAAAGTTCTTAAATAGAAATGTGTTCAAATATCTTTTTAATTATTACATTTTTAAAATAAACTTTATTATAGAAGCACTTATTCAAATTAAAAATATTTAAATTATGTGCCTTGATCCAAAACCAAGTTCAACAAAATGTAGCCTGAAGTCTTACATTTTAGTGTTTAATGGTGAAGTTTTTGGATGTCACGACTATAATCTAAACTTACAAAAACGGTAACACATAAATACATAGAAATGATATTTAAAAAGACAATACTATTATCCTCAGACAGGCGGTTAAATCATGATGATTTAAACGTTCACATAAATTTTGACTGTTTTATTGTCTAAATATTAATTTTTAACAACATTTAACTGCATAACTATACAGTTATAACTATACAATTTTTAACAATATTTAAATATATTATAATTTAATAGTTCAAATAATTAAATTATTTTAATCATATAAAACAAATTTTACTTTATAACTATAACATAAAATTTTAGCCATATTTTTATAAATTATAATTTAATAATTCAAACATTATTAAGTTTTGTTTAATGTTCTTACGGATATTTGAAATAATTGTTGATCGTTGGATTAGAAATGTGCGCATTTATAATCACAAATAATTATCGAAAATGCGTATATTACATAACATTCCGTACGAATAAATGCTTGGTAATTAATAAGTATTATTTAACTTTTCTGCTTTATAAGTTATGTTAGATCCTACACTTTTCATAGAGTATGATGCAGAACTGTATAGAACACATGTATTTTAAATTTAGAATATAGAATACTGCATACAATAGGATTTTTAGTAATCCTAGATGAATTAAAATTAGTTAATATCATCATGAAACCTTTAACATTACAAACAAATCCTATAATTAAAAAGGGCAAATTGAATAACATGGCAATTAAAACTTTTTATATTTATCGTAAAAATTATCCTTATGATCACTTTACGTTTCGATGCAAAACAGCGCTTACATTTAAAACCAAGATGTGTTTGTAGTGGATTGTATTAACATTTGTGGTTGTATTGATAATTACTAATACGATAATTTGATCTAATCACAAAATTGCATATGGGTTTTCAGCATAAAATGTATCAAACGTTGTTGTCGCATTTAAAATATTTTAATTAAATATTTTGTATTTTTTTGTGTTACAACGAAATATCAGCTACCGCAATGATAAAAAATTCTAAGAAATATGATTTAAAATAGTGACGTAATAACTAACCAATTAAACACCTACAAAAATCAAGTTTCTGTACCAAGAGTACGTAGACGTCTAATTAAACTAATTATATTTAAAATAGTTGATAATATGATCCACATTATTGATAAATAATTATTGGAGCTGGATCAAAGAAAAGAGGAAATTTTTTTATTTGATATTTCGCTAATCTCTGTAAGCATCTTATGTAGATGATGCAAACAGAGTTTAGCGAAATATCAATAAAAAATCCTCTTTTCTTTGATCCAGCTCCAATAATTCTTAAACTAATTATACTTGAATCGAAATTTGACATTGACATATATAATAGACATTCGCGTTTTTGACATTATTTTCAAATATGCAACAAAAACATTCGAGGAAAAATTTATTTTTGATATAATCGATTTACAAAATGTAAAATCAAGCAACACCACCAGTTGCTTGGTGGTTTATCTTTAGAATTCTGAAATGCTTAAGCTGTGATTATTGTTCGTAACTAAGAAAATTATTCCAAATCCAACTTTATTGAGTATTTAAGTGTAAAATATGGTCGATTTCGTGATTCTGAAAACATTTTCTATAATTTATCTCCTTCTGTTTTATTAGTCATAATGAAAAAATATAATCTATATATAAAATTCTTTCGTTTTACCATTTTCCCTTTTTCTATTCTTCCCCTTCCCGATTTCCATTACTCATTTTCTCATTTTCGTTCTTTCCTCATTTCATCCATTTACTTTCCTTTTCCTTTCCACAGTTCATACTTTCTCACTGTTATATTTCTTGGAGGAAAATGAAGAAAAAGATAACGAACGGGAGGAGGAAATAAAGAATGAATGGGGAAGACTGGAAAATTATGAAGGTGAATTGTATATACCGATTGCGCGTACGGTATCTACATTCAGGTGTCAGAAGCCCGAATAGTTAAATCGGAAGACGGCGCGCTGGTGCGGCCGGCGGCTCAGATCCATCTGGACCTGAGGCCGTGAAGGTGTATAAGAAGACAGAAGCATTATGGTTAAAAGATAAAGATAAAGAAGAATTATTAGGCACCTTAGTTATTGTGATGTGTTTTGACCGTTTTTTGTATTATTTAACAAAATCTTTATTATGTTTTTATTAAAAAAATATTATTGTTCATCTGGTTATTATAATTATTATTGTTCATCAAATATTACAATATTATGGTTCATCAAATACTGTTCATCAAATATTATCAACACAATAATAACAAATATTATTATGTTATTATTGTTCAACAATATTATTGTTAATCAAATATTATTGTTCATCATAATAATATAATAATATTATTATTTCATCAATATTATTGTTCAAATCAGCTAACTGAGTCTACGTATTTAATATAATTATAAAATTAAGAAAATATAATAATGCTAAATCAAAATTTAATAATTAAATAATAAAATAAATAATTGTTTTAAGATTTTTTATAATTTAAATAAAGTTAAAATAAAAAATTGAAATTAAAAATAAAAGTCATTTTTACGAACAGACGTTGTATCAGAATAAGGATTAGAAGACATCAGGAGGTATTGCTATGCTATCAGATTTCGGCTCCTAACTCCTCTAACCAACATAGTAGCGGGGCCAAATACATGTTAAGGGCGTATTTCCTCTGATGAAATTTGATTATATAGTATGTTATTCTAACACAACGTATATAATTTATTATCCATCCATAAAAATTTGCCACTTAAGAGTTTAAATTTATTCTTTATATTATTGTGTCGATTTATATATTTTACTATCTTCTGTTTGACGGTATTTTTACAGTAACCTAGTTTGAAATATGCATCTATTAAATTATTTAAATGATTTTGAAGAAAGCCAATATTATTAAAAATTGTTGCAATTCTTAAAATTTTATTATTAAATGTGTTATATTTTATATTATATGGTATGCATGAATGCTCATGCAAAAATATGTTCCTTGTAAATTTAAATATGTCATCTTTACGATATAAATTAAAAGTAGTTTTAATTGATTTTAATTTAATGCTTATATATATATATATATATATATATATATATATATATATATATATATATATATATATATATATATATATATATATATATATATATATATATATATAAATATATATACTTTCTTTATCATTAATATTGGTTTTATTAAGAATGAGGCTACCTGGATAAATTTGTTCGCTAATTGAATAAAAATTGCTAGAATTAAATACACATATATCATCAATATATCGAAACATATATTTCATATCTTTTTATAATTTAGATTTACTTTTTAAACAGTTATAAGTAAATTTATATTCTATAAAGCTTAAAAATAAGTCAGTTATAATTTGGCTTCTATTACCTCTCATTGGAACACATTTTATTGGTCTAAATATAGATGTCCCTACCTTAAAATAATTTTGATTTATTAAAATATTTGAGGATTCTAAAAATGCAATTTTATCCATATATTTATATTTACTTGATGGTTGAATTTTTGTTAGATATGCGTTATAGTTATTATAACATATATATGTATATCTTTTTCTGAATATAAGATTAATTAATTTTTCTAATGCATCTTTAATATCTGATAAATCTAGATTTGTATATAGCGTACTAAAATCGTATGTATTTATATTTTGAAAATTTATTCCTTTTGTGTGTTCTAAAAATTCTTTAGTGGAATAAATACTGAAATAGTGTTTTATACCTGTATTAATTTCGATTATCCTACAATATTTTTTGAAGTGTGCTTCAATTACTTTAAGTATTTTATTCATATAAACCGAAAGTGGTTTAAATGTACATTTAAAAGCACTACATATGAACCTAGGTTTTATTAGATGTTTATGTAACTTTGGATTCCAATATAATATAGGTATAGGTTTATTATCTGATTCAATTTTTATACCCTTCTAATCCATTATAGAACAGTGACTTGTAATAATTGTTTCATAACTCTACTCACTACCTTCATATGTTGGATTTACATTTAAATCATTAGAATTAACCTCTTTCATTAGTATTTCATAATAAAGCTTTTTGCATATGAAGACAAAGTTATTACTAGCCTTATCAATAGTTGTTATTATATAGTTATGCTTTAATTTAGTAAGTTATGTATACATATCTTTTTTAATTTGATCTTTCCTTTTATAATTGTTTATTATTTTCATTTTCTCTCTAATTTTATCTAGTATATAAGTTTTCCAAATGTTTATCTTTGATGTATTTAAGCTTTAACTATTAATCAGCTTACCAAAGTAAGCATTTAAGTCATTATATAACGAATTGTAAATTTTATTTCTATTGTTATTATTATTTAATCTATATTTATACCCTTTTGATAGCATTTTCCTTAATTCATTGTTTTCAATAAATTCAAGATTGCGAGTGCATATATGTTCATTTATTTTATCAAAATTAAGATTTTTGCAATCGAATTCAGTTTCTATGATGTTTCTAATATCATCGTTACATATATATTTCAATTATTTATTATAATTAAAATTTTTTTGTCCTAATAGCGGTAACAACTTATACCTTATCTTAGGAATATATTTACTTAAATCTGATCCTATTATTTCTTTACTTTTAGAATTATTTAAAAGTCTGGATATATTTATGTTCTCTATACATTTATGAATGAAATTTATGGTCAGTGTATATTTTTTATTGTTAGTTATTAACATTTATTGTCCACTTATAGTATTTTATATTACAATAACTGTCTATTATACAACTCAACCTATCATATTCGTTAATTAATCTTTGATTTATTGAACAATTGATATCTTTAGAAAAACTTCTTATATTTACATAAAGATCTTTAAGCTTATTATCTCTTAAAAGTTGTTTTAATATTTCTAATTGTTCATTTATATACATATATTTTTTAATATTTTTAACTCTATTTTTCTTATTCCTTTTATCACCATGACTTCTTGGTTTGCGTTTAACCGGATTATTATAATATAGTTGTTTATTATGCATTATACTACTTCCGCCAATTGCTTGTACCACATCATTCAATCCTAATGGGTACATGGAATTAAGCGTTTTAATCCAAAAGTCTTCTTTTTCGAATAGTTTTTGATTTAATATTGATATGTCAGCTATAATTGGGTTACTATTACCACCCATTGGAACACATTTTATTTGTCTAAATATAGATGTCCCTACCTTTAAATAATTTTGATTTATTAAAATATTTTAAGATTCTAATAATTCAATTTTATCCATATATTTATATTTACTTGATGGTTTATTTTCTGTTAGATTGGCGTTATAATTATTATAACATATATATATATATATATATATATATATATATTGTATATATTTTTCCGAATATAAGATTAATTAATTTTTCTAATGCATCTTTAATATCTGCCAAATCTAGACTTGTATAAAGCGTACTAAAATCGTACGTATTTATATTCTGAAAATTTATTCCTTCTGTGTGTTCTTAAAATTCTTTTGTAGAATTAATACTGAAATAGTGTTTCATACCAGTATTAATTTCGATTATCCTACAAGATTATTTGAAGTATGCATTAATTATTTTAAGTATTTTATTTATATAAACCGAAAGCGGTTTTAATGTACATTTTAAACACTACATATGAACCTAGGTTTTATTGGATTTTTATGTAATTTTGGATTCCAATATAATATAGGTATAGTTTTATTATCTGATTCTACCTTTATACCCTTTTTATCCATTATAGAAAAGTGACTTGTAATAATTGTTTCAAAACTCAACTCACTACCTTTCATATGTTGGATTTACATTTAAATCATTAGAATTAACCTCTTTCATTAGTATATCATAATAAAGCTTTTTGCATATGAAGACAAAGTTATTACTAGCTTTGTCAATAGTTGTTATTATATAGTTATCCTTTAATTTAGTAAGTTCGTTATACATATCTTTATTAATTTTATCTTTCCTTTTATAATTGTTTGTTATTTTCATTTTATTTTTAATTTTATCAAATATATAATCTTTCCAAATGTTTATCTTAGATATATTCAAGCTTTTATTATTAATCAGCTAACTAAAGTAATCATTTAAGTTATTATATAACGAATTGTAAATTTTATTTTTGTCGTTGTTATTATTTAATCTATATTTATACCCTTTTGATAGCAGCTTCTTAATTCACAATTTTCAATTAATTCTAGATTATGGGTACATATATGTTCATTAATTTTATCAAAACTAAGACTTTTACAATAACTGTCTATTATACAACTTAGCCTATCATAGTCGTTAATTAATTTTTGATTTATTGAACATATGATATCTTTAGAAAAACTTCTTATATTTACATAAAGATCTTTTAGCTTATTATCTCTTAAAAGTTGTTTTAATATTTCTAATTGTTCATTTGTATACATATCTTTTTTAATATTTTTAACTCTATTTTTCCTATTCCGTTTATCACCATGACTTCTTGGTTTGCGTTTACCCGGATTATTATAATATAGTTGTTTATTAAGCATTATACTACTTCCGCTAATTCCTTGTACGACATCATTCAATCCTAATGGGTACATGGAATTAAGCGTTTTAATCCAAAAGTCTTCTTTTTCTAATAGTTTTTGATTTAATATTGAAATGTTTTCTTCGATAATATGTTCTAAAATAAATAATTTACAGTTTTTAATATCATGTCCTATTAATCTCATGTTTATGAAATATAGTTTGACTATTATGCTGTATATTATATATGTGTTGCCTAAACCTAGTTTTTAACATTTGATATGTTTTTCCTATATATTGCAATCCACATGTGCATTGTATTAGATACACTACACCTGCGGTATTGCAGTTACAATTATTATTAATATTTAATGAAAAACATTTGTTTGTCGTATTACTTACAATACAATTATTATTATTTATAACATCACAAACTATACAATTTTTTCTGTTACATTTAAAAAATCTAAAATTGAAATCATTAGTACTCACGTATTTTTCCAATCTGGTTGAGTACATGTAACTTTTAAGTCATAATTTTTAACGTTGCTTTTTCGGTGTCGCCACCTAGTTTAGTTGACTCAGACTAAACTTACAACGGGCCATTCAGCAGCATCTGACAGGGGGCTGCCCTGCTTAAGGCGGTTGCAGGCTGGAACAAGATCTATAAAGATCTACCACCTTCACTCCACGCGCTACGCGACCTAGCTATTGGCCATTACCTGGTCTCTTAAACGTGATCACGTGAAGCAGTTTACATTTTAAAGTGTAAACACCTTGGGATGCAAACTTCTCCCTTTTTTGAGAATTAATAATTCATCAAACTTGTTTGAAAATAAGAAAAAATAATGGTAAAGTCGTAACCAATAATACATAGTTTCAGTATTTCTGACAGAGGTCATATTACCAAGAATAAGAATTTTAGAAAATAGAACAAGAATTTTTAGTGCAAATACCATTCTGTCGTATGTCCAGCCATCGAATGGATGCGGCTCATGCTAATTGAAATGAAATAACAGTGAGACATATGTGATTATTTATTTACGAACTGAAGTGCTATCTGAAGTGTATGTAGATATAACACTATCACTAACCCCTAGTATAAAATCAAATAATTGTTTTTGCTCTGTAGATACATAGGCATAAAGTTGTTGACACAACATACATTAGTTGATATTTTCACTTCTATTCCTTTCTACATTTCCTTATTTCTTCTTTTATATTTCTTAAGGGAAAATAATGGACAATTATATCCTGCTGAATCATATCCTGCTGAATTGGCAGGATATGCTAGGGAAAACTGTGAATACCAAGAATATACATGGTATAAAATCCGGTAGTGTATCAACATTATGTTTAAATCAAATAAACTCTGGAAGCAGTGATATCGTGCGAATGTCGTTCCTTATAACATAGGTTGCACTATTTTTAAAGGTAAATATCGTGCAACGAATTCTACGATTGAGAGCATGTGGTAGAAAACAGCAATTCTGTTATCAGAATCGGCAGCCCATGTTGATAAATGTTTGTGACGAAGTTGAAGTATTGGACAGAGTTTTTAATTATATCCTTAGGCAGATGCTCTCCATACACAAGAGGCTTTTAATTAGATACAATTCAGGTTGCATATAAAAAAGTGATATAGAATTCATTCGATAATTCTAATGTAAACAATGCTATGCGGTCATAAGAAGATTTTGATACGTGAACTCAACTAACTGAGTCCACGTATTTTATACTACTTATAAATTAATTAAATAATGACAAATAAATTAATTAAATAATAATAAATTTTTAAATATCCAGGAAGAATCGGTATAGTTAAACGACGACAAAAAATATTTTGATATTTTGATAAAAACTACTAGCATTTTCAGAAATTAAAAAAATTGTGAATTTTTAAAGATGCTAACAGTTTCTAGCTAAATATTAAAACAATTTTCGCTGGCGTTCAACTATACCCGATTGTTCTGACTATTTAAAAATACAAAATACAGATCATGATGGATATATTTCTAAATAATTATCAATAATAAATAATCATTATTTAAGATTTTATAAAATTTAATTAATATGAATATACTTATATATTTTTAATATATAAATATATTTATTTTTATAAATAAATATTGTTATCTAGATAAATATATTTTGTTCAGGGCGTTTTAATATCGAGAGGAATAGAAAAAGAAAATTAAATTAAATTAAAGAATTTGTTATATCACACAAAATAAATAAAATACATAAAAAAGTCAAAACATTCAGTTCAGTAGGCTGTTAGCAAACAAAAATTCTTTCTCTAATCTTCAGCGCCTTTCCAACTTTTATGGCTTCAAATCCAGGGGAATCTTGGCCCCCAACCGATCAAACACGCCGCCTTCCGACTGAACCACTTGGGGTATTTCACCCCCCCCCCCGAAGAATCCAATCGGCACGGACTATGCTGGGTAAACGAGAAACGAGGAGCTTAAGAAACCTTAGAATCTGCTCTGGGGGACGTCCTCTCGATGGTTCAGCTGGAACCTATATTTAGTGCTCCAGTATTCATTCGAGAGAAACTGTCTGGCGGAAACAGAGAGATTAGGGAGGTTAAGCAGTTTCGCTAGGACCTTGAGTTTCGTTGAAGTGGGATTGTATATACGACCTTTATAGGTAGTCGATAAAATCGCGGTAGCTTGCGAAAAAAGGTAGGTATTAAATTCGGTCAGACTCTCATTTCCTATTCTGAGGAAAGAGTTGAATAGCCGCTTGAAAGAGGGCCAGTCTGATTGGATCAATGTAAAACCTCCTTCGAAGCAACATATCTTCCACAATTATCCAACGAATTAGGCCATGAGAGGTGGACAATTGCTGGCGCGACTGCTTCGTGCAGAGGGGTTTTAACAACCACCTCGAGTGAAGCAGTAAAATGTCGAGGATAGAATTTGTTGATGTGCAGTGAAAATTAGGGGATGGGGGTTTGTGAATAAGATAACCGTTCCTAGCTCTGTGAACAAATGCGTTGATCCAACGACCAGTTCTGTCGTTGAAAACTCCAAGTATCATGTCATAGCCGCTGTCAATAATACTATCCAGAAGGTCACGGTTCTTGTGAATCTCCCCTGGACGTATGTAGACATTGGCTAGACTGAGGCGTTTACCGTTCTTACAGAGTGAGAACGGTAAATCACCTCACTCATCTTGAGAAGAAGAGGAGTGAGGTGGGGTTATGTACGAAGTATAGTGGGAACATATATGCTTTGAGATAAATTGAGTATTGTCCTGGGGGATACGGATAGACCGCGTCTCCTAAAGGACTATAACATCTGTGCCTCTACCGGAAGGTTGCCCTTCCTACCACTAGATCCATCCAGGGTAGGTACTTGCCCCAGGGCAATATCTTTATTTCCTCTCTTAGCCTTCAGTAGTTTTCGAATTTTGATTGGGGGACTGGATGAGCCGAGCCCTCTTCTTTTTTTAGAAGCTGGTATAACTGTTGAGGCCGGTAATACTGAATTCGGATTTATAGCTATGATTGCCATAAGTATAAAGCTCTCAACCCTCTTATGTGAGGAATCTATTCAACCATAAGTGATATTTCTGAATCGCTTATCCTCTGAGCAACGGCAACAGTAGAAAATGATGCAGCCGATTTGTACTTTGCAGGCTTAATAAAAGCCTGTAAAGTACAGGTAGAGGTCGCTATCAACGCTTGGACCTCTCTTTGAAACGAAACCAAACGCTGATCCATAATCGACAACAGCTCACTGTTGGACATCCTGGTTGCTGCCTGAGAAAAAGAATCAGGTACCGGCTTAAACGGCCTGGAGGGTTTGATGAATAAAGACTGATCTTTTTTGAAATGCTGGCATTTCCTGCTCCACGCTGGATGCGCTCCTCCGCAGTTGGAGCAGGTCAGATTATTTGTTCATGAAAGCGAGGACTAGGCGGAGGGGCAATCTTCATTACCACATTTCCCACATCACTGGACCGCACTGCAGCTGGAGGCCCAGTGCCCCAATTTGTGACACCTGCTACAGTGCGGGTAGATGTATTCTTCCTTGCCAACTACTTTAAATTTGAGGTTAAACCCCATAAAGTGGTTGCAGACGGATTTTTCTAAGAGTTCAGCCTGCCCTATGACGGCGTAGCATAATCCAACATTAATTGGTAGATCGTTCCTCCCCAACAGGGGACGTACGTTTTTTATCTTGTAAGTGTTAGTAATAAGTTAGATATCTTCTTCCTCCATCTGTGTAGGAAGATTACCTATTTTTAGGGAGGCTATAATAGGTTTCCTCTCAAATTCAGCAATGTCGCAGAATTTAGCGACGAAGTACCTCTCAAAGCTCTCCAGGAGGTCCTGGGTAGCAAAGGAAAGTTTTATACTGTTGTCAAAATATCTAACTGAGTTGAAGACTACACGGTTTTTCATATTATGTGCAAACTCTTAGAAATTTGTTGTATATGACATGCCTTTCTAAGGGCTTTTTTAAAATGATTATTCCCAAATTTGGAATCTTAGGGACCGGGGGAAGTAATTCCCCAAAATTCTCATCAATATAAGAAGATCTACCATAGCAGTATTGTCAATTTTCGTTGCAATAACAGAATTCTTTGATCATCCGTCATTGTGCAAAACTTTGTTGTCAGAAAAATTGATGAAAACAAAACAAAGCATTAATGCGTCAAATAATTTTAAAAAAATATTGTACTTTTTATTCAATGCGCAGGGCGATCGCGAGCAGAACGGGCACCCGGAACGCATAAAGAAATTGAGCGGGCCAGTTGTATACCAATTTTTTTGGCTCAAAATGTGCACAAGTGAAAACGCTTATTGCATGTCGGAGCATCAAAGCTCCTATGAAAATGTGCCTGTAATCAACGATTCCGCTGGAATTACACACGGTAAAGGTAAAGTACCTTCTCCTACATCTTTCCCTTCGGACTTGCAGGTTAGTCAATTTAATAAGAACTATGTTACTGACTCGGGGGAGCTCCCCCCGATACCAAAACTAAAAAATTTAGCAATCATTAATTCAGTTATGCCAATTGAAAAGCATAAGCTTTTCAATGTTTTTTTTACGTAGCTTCGTCCAGAACTACTCTGGAAGAGTAGTATTCAATTCGGTCCGATCATTCGTTAATCAACTAAAAGTCTCATTTTCGTCACATGAACTAATGGATGCTTATGAGTCATTTTTCAATAATAATCTGTCCCATCTGGGATCTCTAACGCTAAAGCCCCTACAGGCAACTGTTAAGATTTCTAATTACCCTCCTTATTCGGAGGAGGACGATTTGGTTCTCTTACGGAACACGTTCAAGTTGAGTTCTGTCCGCGGATTGAAATCTAAAACAGGGGAATCCTTACCTGTTGCGTTCTGCGGTACGGACTTAAACAACGCTGATATTTTGTCACGGAATGCAGTCAACCCCTTTATGGGGTATAATCTCAGATTCAATTTGGTTGATCAAGATTGCTTCACATTTCCTCATTGTAACTCCTGCCACTGCTGGGGGCACTGGGCCTCCTCCTGTACGCGGGAGAAATCGTGCGGAGTATGCGGCAAATCATCCTGTATCGCTTTGTCAAAAAGGGAGAGGTGCGTAGCTCCCCCAGTCTGTACTAATTGTGGTAGGGACCACCCCGCGTGGTCACGTCGTTGTCGTATTTTCAGAGAATATAAAATGAAATATGCAGTCTCGGCTCCCTTAACTGGAAGAAGTTTTGCTGCTGTTGCCGCGCAGCCATCGGAAAGAATGTCCAACATGGATATTTTGCACTTGCTGGACAACAACAGGAAGAATACATTCTCTCAAATACAGCAGTGGCTAGCACCCCTCCTTGGGGCGTTCCTAAGTTCTCCCTCAGTTCCGTTGCAATCGGAGAAAGATTGTCCGAAATCAAAGAAAAGGGTGGATCAGCAAGATCGGTTCCACCCCTCAAGGTTGGCAAGCTGATAAAAGAGAAAGGCGCCTCAAAGGGAAATGAAGATACTGCCCTGGGGGTTACGATTCTGGATGGGGCTAGTGGCGGGAGGGGCGACCTTCCCGCACCTAGCTCTGTCTAGGTTGACTTCCCCCGTCCAACTTGTCTAACACAATGGTGAGTAAGCCTGAGCCTTTTTCACTGAATATTCTTCAGTGGAATTCGGGAGGTGCTTCTGCCCTTAGACTTTTATCTGGTAGAGATGCAGATGTTATAGTCCTTCAGGAGACGCGGTCTATCCGTATCCCCCAGGACATTACTCGATTTATCCCTCAGCATATATACACCCACTTCACTCCGTATATAACGCCTCCTCACTCCTCTTCATCTCAAGGTCTTTTAACCTTAGTTAAATGCTCATTAAGATCTTCCCTCCTTCTAAACTATTCGTGTCCTGCCCTATCTTGTCTAGCTATATCACTTCGTAAGAACGATAAATGGTGATTTCAACGACAGAACTGGTCGTTGGATTAATGCAGCAAACCGCAGAGCCAGGAACGAATATCTTATTCACAAACCACCATCCCCCACCTTTCATTGCTCAACAACTAATTCACTCCTCGACATATTACTGCTTCATAAGAAGTGGTTGTTAAAACCCTTCTGTACTGAGCAGTCGCGCCAACAACAGACCACCTCTCATGACCTAATTCGTTGGCGGTTAGAGGAAGATACGTTGCTGAGGAGAAGATTCCACTTTGATCCCGTCAGGGTGGCCTTCTTTCAGGCAGCTATCCAACTATTCCCCCGAATTGGGAATGAGAGTTTGACCAAATTTAATACTTACCTCTCTTCGCAAGCTACCGCGATACTATCGACTACCTATAAAGGTCGCATATACAATCCCACTCCAACAAAACTCAAGGTCCTAGCTAAAATGCTACGTCTTCCCAATGTCTCTGTTTCCGCCAGGCAGTCCATCTCGAATGAATACTGGAGCACTAGATATAGGTTCCAGCTGAGCAGGGATAAGGCGAACATCGCTCACCTTAACCCTTCTCAGTCTTCCTTCTGGAAGATATTCAAGAAGGAGAAGTTTGTCTGTTGGAAGGATAGAGCTTTGGGTTGGATTGGTAGTATAGGCCTTGATAATGTTTTGAAGGAGTCACTATCCCTACATAATTATGGAGCCACTCAATCTCCCCAACCAATCCCGCCTTGGGGTGACTTCAGGAGTAGGGACTTATCTGTTACAGATATCCTTAACTCATGGGGGCCACTCCCGGGCACCTCCAGAACCCATGCGCCACTCTCCACTCGTGTCTGTCAGCTTTTGACAGACAGTCAAAGAAAGGAAGTCGCCATAACAATGCTATTAGCCTCCCCTTCCGACATTGCTAACATAAATATTAGCCGTCGAGTATTTTTAACTAAAAAAAAGTCGATTACATGTCCCAAAGATCTGCGGCCTATTTCAATTCAAAACTCCCTCATCTCCATTTACGAAAAAGCGCTTGCGCGTAAAATCCGCGACCATCTAAATAGGCGAAATTTAATCCCTAGGTTTTCATGGGTACGTAAAAGATCGCTCGGTCCATTCAACAATAGGTGAAGTGAAACAGTTTTGTCAGGATAACAGTCATCAGCTTGCTGTGGCTGTCTTTCTTGATTTTTCGGGCTGCATTTGACCGCATTTCCATTCCTTTTGTTATCACTTCTCTCAGGTCCCTCGGGTTGCCTGCGAGAATTGTTAACAGGGTGGAAATATTGCTGTACTCCAAGCGATTCTTCTATGAAGACGACCCTGATGCACGTCAGTTCTATCCTATTACGGGTGTGCCTCAAGGCTCCCCACTTACTCCAATCTTGTATCTTGCTGCCTCCATTAAACTATACAAAAAATTCAAACGCGATCAACATATTGTGGTATATGCTGATGATACCACAGCCCTGTTCTCTGGACGCAGGTGCAAAGATGTAGTCTCTGACATCAGCCATTTCTTTACAAGATTAAAAGATCAGCTGCCCATTTCCAATCTTGTTTTAAACTCCTCCAAATCGCAGGTGGTTGTCTTTAATGGCGCCCCTGTGACAAAGAAAAAACTCAAAAGATTAGCACTCTCAGCTCTATCTTCCATTCTGACTAATCAACCACTCCCTACCTTCACAAATCGAGTAAAATACCTGGGATTCACCATTACGGTGAGCTGGTCAGCGAAAGCTGACCTGGATAGACTAAAACGTATCCTGAAGAGAGCTAGATGGGCCCTGAAACGGGCCCAACATCTGTCATTGAAAGAGAAATCCCAAGTGCGCCTCTGGGGTACTTGGGCTATCCCGGGATTAGTTTTCTTTTCAAGAGGACGTCCCCCAGAACAAAGACTAAGGTTTCTCAAGCTCCTCGTCTCGCGTTTACCCAGCATAGTCCGCACCGACTGGACTCTTCGGGGGGGGTGAAAGACCCCGGGTGGTTCAGTCGCAAGGCGGCGTGTTGGATTGGTTGGGGGGGGCTCAGATCCCCATGGATTTGAGGCTATAATTCTGAAGAAAACGGGCTTGCATTTGAAGAGTGTCAAATATCTATGAAGAAGATTTAGACTGTAACTGTATCAGTGTATTTATTCTATTTATTTATCCTGCATGTTATTTATTATTAATAAAATCTATTATTATTATACCAATTGTTGACTGAAGGCGTGTCAATTCCTCTACGTATGTGTCTTTTTCTAATTGCCAATTTATGAGCAATGCGCTGAATTATCGTCACCGACGATTTACTTTCACCACCAAAACAGGAAAACACTAATGGCGCAAAATTTGCCCTCTCTATTAGTATGACTCGCTCTCTTGCAAGTTTTCGCTTTTCGTTTTTCGTGAAATTCAAAGGCGGACGTTGTTGACTTCGAGAGGTTGGACGGTGCGAATGCGTTGAATACGCATGTATCGAATAAAGTTCGCTCAGAACGATATCCGTAAAATCCATAGCAAGCAATGTCTAAACGTGCATCATGATCTCTAGAAGTGTTTGTGCGCTGGAACACAATACTATGGTGAACTGATTTCAATAATGGTTCTGTCTGGACATTATCGCAAATTTCGGTCATGGTGTTGGATAATATATCACGAATCAAATCGTGTCTAATCGAAGGATGACCTCCATTTGGACAAGTTAATGAGTGTGCCAGTAATGTTCGTTCACCTCATGGGCAATGTAAGGGAACATCACGAGACAGTCTATTGTACCAAGCTCCAATTGAATCCCGAAAGTCCATATTATTAAGGCGAGTACAACGGTCATTTGTAGGATACGTGGATAGCCATGATGAAGCACCCTTGACTTGTAGTTGCTCCAATATGCATTTAGCCGTTTTATCTAAATCAGATAGCTTATCCATAGGTAGGGATTTGTACATCTCGTTTTTTGATGTGCGTATCTGGGAAATATACTTATCTTGATCCGCCTTTAACTCAACCCAATACAAGCCGGCTAAATAAGAAAGACATAGCTTCTCAGAGTTTTCAAACTCTACTCGCGCTGTGACTCGTGGGTCAACTATGCCTAGACCACCATATCTTAATGGAAGCGAAAATAATGGCCACATTGAATTGTCATTTGTTGAGTTCAAATTTAAAAGTTCGTCAAAGCGACGCTGAATAATATCATTTAATTCTTCGAACCAGCTATTTAAGCAATTCGTCGTTCGTTGCATGTGTATATATTTATGCTGCAAAGCTCTGGTCATACTAGCATAGCTTACCTGTAAATCAATAACACCGACGTCAGCTAAACGATCAACAAGTAAGCAGTATTTAGAAATTTTGGAGCTTATCGTTTTGTGAATATAATTATTATCACCGATCGGAGCACCCAATACTATGGTTCCATCGACGGCGATTTTTATTCCTGTGTCTTTAAATAGTTAGTACATAGCAGAGGCTTTATCAAGTGTAGTTAGCAGCACACACTTTTCCTTATTTATATTGAATCCAAAAGCAGATCCGTGTTCGCATAGAAATTTGAATGAATTGTAGATTTGATTAGGTTCACCGACTAAATTACCATCATCCGCGTACCTGAATTGATTGATACGAGGAAATTTGTCTTCGATGCCCTTCAATAGCGGTATACGTTTGAGTCTATCCAGGTCGGCTTTCGCCGACCACTTCACCGTAACGGTGAATCCCAGGTATTTTACTTGACTTGTGAAGGTGGGAAGTGGTTCAGAGGCAAATATGGAGGAGAGTGCAGAGAGTGCTAATCTCTTGAGTTTTTTCTTTGTCACAGGGGCGCCATTAAAGACAACCACCTGCGATTTGGAGGAGTTTAAAACAAGATTGGAAATGGGCAGCTGATCTTTTAATCTTGTAAAGAAATGGCTGATGTCAGAGACTACATCTTTGCACCTGCGTCCAGAGAACAGGGCTGTGGTATCATCAGCATATACCACAATATGTTGATCGCGTTTGAATTTTTTGTATAGTTCAATGGAGGCAGCAAGATACAAGATTGGAGAAAGTGGGGAGCCTTGAGGCACACCCGTAATAGGGTAGAACTGACGCGCATCAGGGTCGTCTTCATAGTAAAATCGCTTGGTGTACAGCAGAATCTCCACCCTGTTCACAATTCTCGCAGGCAACCCGAGGGACCTAAGAGAAGAGATCACAAAAGGAATGGAGATGCGGTCAAATGCAGCAAAGTCAAGGAAAACAGCCACAACTAAACGATGGATATTATCCCGACAAAACTGTTCCACTTCACCTACTACTGAATGGACCGAGCGACCTTAAACGAACGAATGAAAACCTGCAGGGATCAAATTACGCCTACTCAGATGGTCGCGGATTTTACGCGCAAGCGCTTTTTCGTAAATCGACACGAGGGCGTTTTGAATCAAAATGGGTCGCAGATCTTTAGGGCATGAACAAGATTTTTTCTTTGGAATAAAAACACGATTACTAATATTGATGCCTGCTACATCGGATGGAGAGGCTAAAAGTATTGTGACGGCCACCTCTCTTATCTGATCAGCTGTCAAAAGCTAACAGACCCGAGAAGAAAGTGGAACTACGGATTTGGAGGTGCCCGGGAGTGGACCCCAGGAGTTAAGGATATCCGTAACAGATATATCCCTACTTCTGAAGTTACACCAAGCCGGGATTGGTTGAGGTGATTGAGTGGCTTTATAGTTGTGTAGGTCTAGTGCCTCCTCTAAAACTTTATCAAGGCCTACAGTCCCTATCCACCCCAATGCTCTATCCTTCTAGCAAACAAACTTCTCCTTCTTGCAAATCTTCCAAAAGGAAGACGGAGAAGGATTAAGACGAGCAATGCTTGTCCTATCCTTACTCAGCTGGAACCTATATCTAGTGCTCCAGCATTCATTCGAGAGAGCCTGTCTGGGGGAACAGAGAGATTAGGGAGGTTTAGCAATTTCGTTAGGACCTTGAGTTTCGTCGGAGTGGGATTGTATATACGACCTTTATAGGTAATCGATAAAATCGCGGTAGCTTGCGAAAAGAGGTAGGTATTAAATTCGGTCAGACTCTCATTTCCTATTCTGGGAAAGAGTTGAATAGCCGCTTGAAAGAGGGCCAGTCTGATTGGATCAATGTAAAACCTCCTTCGAAGCAACATATCTTCCACAATTATCCAACGAATTAGGCCATGAGAGGTGGACAATTGCTGGCGCGACTGCTTCGTGCAGAGGGGTTTTAACAACCACCTCGAGTGAAGCAGTAAAATGTCGAGGATAGAATTTGTTGATGTGCAGTGAAAAGTAGGGGATGGGGGTTTGTGAATAAGATAACCGTTCCTAGCTCTGCGAAGTGCTGCGTTGATCCAACGACCAGTTCTGTCGTTGAAGTTTCCCAGTATCATGTCACAGCCGCTATCAATAATATCATCCAGGAGGTCACAGTTCTTGTGAATCTCCCAAGGGCGTATGTAGACATTGGCTAGACTGAGGCGTTTACCGTTCTTACAGAGTGAAACTACCAAACAAGACATGGCTGGACACGAGTAGTTAAATAGGAGGGAGGACCTTAAGGAGCACTTAACTAAGGTCAAGAGTCCTTGAGAAGAAGATGAGTGAGGTGGGGTTATGTACGGAGTATAGTGGGAACTGATATGCTTTGGGATAAATCGAGTAATGTCCTGGGGGAGACGGATAGACCGCGTCTCCTGAAGGACTATAACATCTGCATCTCTACCAGATAAAAGTCTAAGGGCAGAAGCACCTCCCGAATTCCACTGAAGGACATTTAGTGAAAAAGGCTCACGAGTTCTCTGCATTGTGATGGATTAGTTGGATGGGGATTGCCTACCTAGACAGAGCTAGGTGCAGGAAGGTTATCCTTCCCGCCATTAGCCCCACTAGGGGTCGGTACTTGCCCCTGGGCAATATCTTCATTTCCCCCTTTCTTGATCTTGAGGAGCTTCTCGATCTTGATTAGGGGGAACGGGATGGGCCGAGCCTCCCCTTTTCTTCGATACAGGAATATTCGGTGGTGCTGGTACTGTAGGATTCGTGTTAACGGCCCCAATGGCCATCAGGATGAAATTTTCTAGCCTCTTGTGTGATGCTTATATTTTTAGGTTTATCAATTTAGTGATCTCAGAATAGTTCATCCGCTGTGGACCTGAGATGTTTGAATAGGAGGTGGATGTTTTTGTTTTGAACAGTCGAACAAATTGAGCTTTCTACGCTTTAAACTTGAGACAAGACCTGCGCCAAGCCGGATGGCTTCCTCCGCAGTTTGTAAACGATGGAATGGCCTTACATGAGTCGTTGGAAGAAAGGGAAGAACATGTGGCGGATCCACACGAAACAAATGTGGGCGTCCCATTGCAGCTGGGGGCCCAGTGACCCCATTTGTGACATCGGCTGCAGTGGGGGTAGGTGAACTCGTCAATGTCCACAATCGAAAAGTGTAGATTAAATCCCATGAAAGGGTTTGATGCCGATTTCAAGAGAATTTCCGCTCTGTCGACAGAGGCGGAACAGAATCCTACCTGTATACGGTTACCATCCCTACCCAGTAATTGTCGTAGATTGGAAACCTGGAATCTGTCCATTAGTACTTTTTTATCTTCGTCTTCTAACGAGCAAAGAAGGTTATTTATTTTTCATGACGCCATAATAGGCTTAATAATTATATCCCCTTGTTCTTTGAGATTATTTGAGAAGAAGTCAGAATAAGTGGTCAGTAGGTCTGAAGATACAAAGGAAATTTTAATCTCCTCTGGAAAAAGTTTTACTTTGTTGAAAAGAACTCTGTTCTTGTAAATTTTAGCAAAATCTCGTAAAAAATGTTGTATAATTGATCTTTAGCTATAGGTTTTGTAGGCTTAATGATGATTAAGTTCTTCATTTTCGGGATGGGGGGAAGTTCCTCCCCATCATTTGATGAACACAAAAAGTTACTGACCTTAGAAGTTGGAGTTATCGTTGTAGAAGTATCGAAACTCACCATATTCTCTCCTTGGAAATTGTGAAAATATTCGTTGGAAATTGTAACCTTTGAAGGCTCCGACTTTATGTTTTGTTCGCTGATAACTTATGTACTGTTTTTAAAAAGAAAATTATTGTTCGCAAATTTTCAACTATTGCAATATACCCTTTCAAGTGCAAAAGAGTTTTTGATAAACTCATTACAAAAATTGTGCACGTCGGAGCTTCAAAAGGATTGGTAAGTAACTTAAAAACAACAACAATGAAGGATGGTGGTCTAATGAATTTTGCTTACGAATCGTTCTTGAAGATATGGCCAACGCTGGACAGTCGTCAGGGGGTACTGTGGATAATCGAGATGATTTTTTTGAACGCTTGGATCGCTCTCTTAATCATTTCTTATTGGGTTTTCTTAATTGGAAGGGTGTTTTGCGTTTTTACATTGACCATGTCGAAGTCAACTTCCATGGGTTCATAGGTTACGATTGTGATGAAGTATTTATCGAGGGCAGTAATGGCACTGTATATGTTCATGGATAAATCAACGTGGGATCTATCGACGATGCAGATGAACGATCTCAAGACTTGTCTGATAATAGAATCGAAAACGTAAGAGAGTCTGATGATGCTCTTATTGATAGCAGAACAGGAAACGACAGTGATGAGGATTTTGAGGACAGCTGGGCTTGTAGTTCAGAGGTTGACACTGTAGATACCTTTAATAATGTCGGTGTAATTGATGTTATATCAGATAACAGAAGCAATGATTGCAACGGTTATGGTAATGACTACCTTGCGACTATAGCGCTGATGGAGGACGTGACATCTACTGACGATGCAGATGAACGATCTGAAGACTTGTCTGATAACAGAATCGAAACCTAAAGAGAGTGTGATGATGCCCTTTTGATAGAAGAACTGGAAACGACAATGATGAGGGTTGTGAGGACACCTGGGCTTATAGTCCAGAGGTTGGCACTGTAGATATCTTTAATATTGTCGGTGTAATTGATGTTCTATCAGATAACAGAAGCAATGACTGCAACGGTTATGTGAATGACTACCTTGCAACTATAGCGCTGATGGAGGACAACAACGATTCTGGAAATTACTACTGCTGTAGTGTGGAAAAAAGAATGGTTCAAAAAAGGCTTAAGGCTTCCGGTTGTGGTTGTTTCTCTGATACAGTAACGTGTTGGAAGTTCAAAAGAAAAATAATCCTTACTACAAAGCAAACCTAGTACCACTAAACTTCTCCGCTAAGTTCCGAAGGTGTCTCAACTGCGATGACCTTGGCTGCGGTGTGGAGTTCGGAAGCGTAAGTCTTTTAAGATTACAGGCAGTGAAAGGCTCCTTCAGAATGGAAGAACAAAGCTTTGAAGGAGGTGATGTGTTCGAACAGAAGGGAGGTATGGAGATCATGCGATAAGACCGCTGTCCTCCGTCTGCTAGAATCCTCCCCTTATAGACTATATTATATATAAAGCTGCGATCCGGGATCTAGTATAGATTCGTCCATATATTTTCAGAGTAAAACTTTGTGAACCGGTAAATACAAAAACAATATAATTTATTTTAACGTTTCGTCCCTTATTAGGACTTCTACAGAACAATTGTATGTTAATTATTTCTCAAACTTTTTCTTTTATATATAATGGTGGTGCACGAATGTGCTGAGTAAACAACGGTTTAGGATTTATTACGAAATTCGGAATTTATATAAAATGGTGTTGCTTGATAGACTGAACTTCGATTCACGACTTTCAGTAACCAAGTCACTTCAAGACGATCACTTTAGCATCGAAATGATGAGTACACGGCAACACTCATTAGTAGAATGAAGTACCCACTGATCGTTTCGGTTGCCTCTGTGAGATTGTGAATGAATGCGTTTCCGATACTTTGCTTAATTGACTGAGGCTTACGCTCTTTGCCTGATCAAATTGCTTTGCGGGCCATCATTAAACACTAGGCAGAGGTTGTTGCTGAATTGTCACTGCACTCGTTGGATCCTTAATGAATACGGCATGCATAATGGTGGTGCACGGATGTGATGATTAAACAACAGTCCAATGATTTCTTTCGAAATTCAGCATTTATAAAAAATGTTGTTGCTTATTCTGATACAACGTCTGTTATTTATTAGTCAATTCATAATAATGACGTTTATTTTAAATTTTATTTTTTATTTTATTTTTTAACTTGATTTAAATTATAGAAAATTTAAAAACAATTATTAATTTTATTATTTAATTTTTAAATTTTGATTTAGCATTATTATGTTTTGTTTATTTTATAATTATATTAAATACGTAGACTCAGTTAGCTGATTTGATTTATAGACTGGACTTATATTCACGACTTTCAGTAACCGTATCACTTATAGGCGATCACTTTAGCATCGAAATGATGAGTACCTGGCAACACTCATCAGTATAATGAAGCACATTCTTGACAAGCAACCCACATTTATCCCATCGTCTCGTATTTTCTATTTCAAAGGAAATACTTTAAGAAGTTGGTTAAGCAAAAAACTGGTGTTAATACGTCATTGACTTCTGGATTCAGCAGTAAATGCAATGACGTGAGATGTTTGTTGCAAGGATATGTACAATACTTCGGACCTTAAAAGCTCCATAACTTGACACAAGTATTAAGTTAGAGTTAACTATAAGTGTGAGTCGAGAAGTTTGGAATATCCTTGAACTTGTAATATCTGCAAATCATAATACTTCGGTGAAACGATCAATCAACTTAATATTTGAATGAATTGTCGAAAGGCTGGACGGGTAGGTAAAAATGGTGCAGCAACACATATTGTTGAAAAACCTGAGCATTATATGAGTGTTGTGGTTATAGATGCGGATATCCATAGTACAGCAAAGCGGAAACATGTTGAACAATACTGGATTGCAGAGCTAATGACGGATGTGCAGCATAATCATTTTAATGAGTGTCACCTGCCGCGAATAAATGCTCAATCCTTGTCGACATATACACAAAAAATTGACTGACAAAATTGACTGACAATTCCTCTTGGTACCTTTCCGTCGACCTCGATTTGAAATGGTATCTGCGCCAGTGTGTTCACGTCTGCCCTAAGTACATGTTCATACCATCTCAGCCTTGATTATCTCAGTTTGTCTGCTATGAGTGCTACGCCAAATCGCTTTCGGATGTCTTCGTTACGAATATGGTCTTGGCGCGTATTTCCAGAGATCCATCTTAGCATTTTCGTTTCCATTCATCCCAGCTTATGTTCTGCTTTTGCTGTCATTGCACAGCACTCAGCACCGTACATTGCTACAGACCGTATCACGTTTCTGTAGAACGTCGATTTGAGTCTGTCTGGCATACGTTTGTCGCACAAGACTCCAGTGTCTGTTCTCTATTTTGTCCAGCTAGATTTGATGCGAGTAGTGACGTATTTTGCCACCCCTCCTGTGCTAGAGATCACTGCTCCCAGATATTTAAACGCATTTGTATTTGGCAGAGGCACGCCATTGACTGATATGCTTACATCTTCGTTCTGGTTCGTCGTCATATACTCCGTTTCGGCTGTGTCTAGTTTCAACCCAAACTGTGCTAGGCGATCGTGCCATTGCTGCACTTGCTGCTCGAAGTCATGTTTGCCCTTAGATACCAGCATAACATCGTCGGCATACAGGATGGTCCATGGTGCTTGTCTTTGCAAGTCTTTCGTAATCACGTCCATAAATATGATGAATAGTAATGGGGAGAGTGAAAATCCTTGGTGCACGCTGACTGAGACTGGAAATTCTCTGGATTTTCCCGCAGCTGTTTGCACACTGCTCGTAGTTCCTTTGTACAGCATCTTCACCGATTCGATCGATTCCTCTGGTACTTCTCTGCATCTCATGGCATACCATAAGAGCTCATGAGGGACTCTGTCGAACGCCCTATCAAGGTCCAGAAAAATTACATGGATGAGCTGCTTATTCTATAATATCTAATTTTATAAATTATCTAATTTTATATTAATTTAATATCTAATTAAACATCAAATTCTAATGTGTGAGGTAATTTCTTCTGATAAATATTGTATTTAATACGTAGACAATATACGATACTGAATCATCGCTATTGGATAATAAATTAACTAGAAACATTACAGTTTATTTTTCATTGAGTGATACTTAGGCATAATCAATTTTATTTGGCCTATTAACAAATTTCAAAATCTTGCGGTTATTTTTGATATTATCTAAATTTAATGGGACAACAACGATAAAGTCATATTTTGAAAACATAACTAAATGATTTTAAGCTAGAACAAAATACAATTGATAAAAAATATTTACATAAAAATAACAATTGGGCATTTAAAAACAATAATAACACAGAAAAACTTATTATATTCGAATTAATAATTTAAAATGTCCATTGTATACGGATAAATATATAAGAAAACATTTCGTAATAATAGTTTGCCATCGTTGTTGATCTATCAGTGTTTACTTAAGTTAGAATGAAAATTATAAAAGGATATATTATTTTTAATCTTTTTAAAATTGAAAGAATAGAACATATTTGTCAAAAGTAGAATTATGGTTGTCGTATAGCCGTTACAACAAACAACAGATAAAATAATAACGATCTTAAGTGTTTTAGCTAAAACTAAACAGACAATATTTTTATAGGTTAGCTTTTAATGTTTGGGCGGTCGGGATCCATGTAAACGTTTTCGTATCCTTCAATAAGGTATAATTTATATGGTATTCCTTTGCCGGATTCGTCCACGAATTTTTCATAAGGTTTTTCCTTAAAGTATCTGATAGAAAATTCAGGTGATCGCAAAATTGTTCTAAACAGTGTGAACATCGCTATTGTTGTACCGAAACCTACACACAGTAATAGTGGAGCGACTCCGATATTTGGTTTGAATTTCTTGAATGATATAGCCGAAGATACTTTTACATTTGTGCAACCCAATAATCCTTCTCGTACTGGCATTTTGGTTAAAGTCTTTTCCACATCGGTTTCCATTGTGACAGTATATATATCTGAAAAACAATAATAGCACAGAAAAACTCATTATGTTCGAATAAATAATTAAATAAATAACAAATAAATAAAATTTTTCTCAAATAAATAAATAACAATAAGCAGGTAAGACAGGCAAATTAATGACAACGATAATGCTTTTAAGCACTTTATTATTTTAATTTATTTAAACAGCAGCAGTTTTCAGTAATACAGTTCACGGCATCAGGTCTAGTGGAGTCGGAAACCCCGACCGCACCAGCGAACCGACTTCCGACTGAACCATTCGGGGTCTCTCACCACCACGCTAAGAGTCCAGTAGATGCGGACTACTGTCAGTAATCGCGAGATGAGGAGCTTGGGAAATCTTAGTATTTGATCTGGGGGACTTCCTCTAGAGAAGAAGACCCATCCCGAGATAGCCAAAGTATCCCAGAGGCGCACCTGAGTTTTCCCATTCAATTACAGATGATGGGCCTGTTTAAGAGCCCACTGTTATAGATATTTAAATAAAGCTTCCTGAAAGTTTAAATATTACAATTTATTTAAATATTGTAAGCGGGCGATGGATAATGGAGCATAGGATTCGTCTTTGCTTATATTTTAAATGGATAGTCTGGCGAGATATTTACAACCCAGTAAACTTACAATCATCAACAGCTCAGATTATGATGCCCTGGATATTTGGCGTCAATAGTACGACACTTTTAAAGAATTTCTTACTCGTATTCATGCTACTGAGTCAGGCAAATTGTCAATTCTACGCAATTATGTTTCTCCAACTATATACCGAAGCATAAATGATGCGCAATCGTACGATGAAGCTATCAAATTGTTGCAAGAAATGTTTGACAAAACGATCAGCGTTTTTTACTCACGATATCTTCTATATTTACGCAAGAAATCTGACTGCGAAACAGTATCTTAATACATAGATATACTAAAGTTAATGTCGTCTGAATGTAAATTTGACCCTTTATCTGCAGAAGAACATCGCGACCAAGCCGTTTTGAATGCCTTTATATCTGGTCTTAAATCAAATGTTATTAGAGAACGATTGCTCGAAAACTCGACGCTAACCCGTACCGGAGCATGTGCACATTTCTGTTGATTTAAATTTAACATATGATTCCCGTTGTAAGGATGTAGTGACAATGGCAATGGCAAATATGGCAACTTCGACGAAAGGGACAGTGCGACAAGATATCGTCGTTTTTGATCGATCATATAAATCGATGTCATTTGGCGTACTCGAAAATTTGTGCTCAGAATGCATATTAGGACAAAGCTTTCTGTCGCGACATCAATCTATTACTTTTTCTTTGCCCGGAAGAGAATTGCCAGTTTCAATCAACGCTATTACAACAATGCGAGTGCTACCTCCAAAGCTTTTCTCGGACAATGCTAAATAATGAAGACCGATTGCAACAAAGTCACGACGTTTTACACAACCCGAAATTAAATTTATCAGAAAAGAAATAAGTCGACTTTTATCAAACGGAATAATACGACCTAGCAAATCACCATGGAGAGCTCAACCCCTTATTGTAAAGAACTCGAAGAAGTGGAGATTGGTAATAGATTATTCCAGAACAGTCAACATTTATACGAGTTTGGATGCGTATCCGATTCCCCATATTGAAGATATTGTTGACCAAGTCAGCCAATATGCGCTTTACACTGCTGTCGATCTGGCATCTGCTTATCATCAAGTCCCAATTGATGAGTCCGAAATGACTTTTACTGCATTGAAGCAGATGGATCTCTCTATGAATTCTGCAGGATTACTTTTGGCTTAACGAATGATGTTCCTGCTCTTCAGCGCGTTTTGAACACAATCATCTTCGATGAGCATTTAGACGGAACATGGCTTATCTCGACGACGTAGTCATTTGTGGGAGACAAAGACGATCATAATCGAAATTTAAAAGCGATTTGTAGAAATTGTCAAAAAGTACAATATCACATTAAATCCAGACAATAAAAGAAGTGCAAACAATAATATAAGTTTACTTGGCTATCAAATTCCCGGAAAACAGAAAAGACCTGATCCCGAGAGAGTGCACTGTCTAAAATCTCTTAAATTACCTACAAATATGCAGTCTTTACGCCGAGTGATCGAATTATTTTCACACTACTCGAAATGGGTAAAAGATTTTTCTTTCAAAATACGTCCTCTAGTCAAAGTTCAGACTTTTCCTTTATCAACTGAGGCTAATAACTCATTCGAATTGATTCGCCAACAAATTATTGAAGCCACCCTTGGTACAGTTGATTTCACTATTCCTTTTACTGTGGAGACCGACGCGTCGAATTACTCCATTGGAGCAGTACTCTCCAGCATTCTAAGCCTATTGCATATTTCTCCAAGATGCTAGATAAAACGTCATTGCATCAGTCGTCTATCGAGAAGGAAGCCTCTGCTATAATATTTGCGCTACGACATTGGAGACATTACTTGATTGGGCGAAAGTTTACAGTAATTAGCGATCAGCGGTCGGTTGTGTATATATTCAACAAGCAACAACGAAGTAAAATTAAAAATGAAAAAATAGAACGTTTGAAAATGGAACTTTCGAGTATGTATTTGAAATTGTGTATAGACCTGGAACGCTTAACACCGTGGCTGACTCATTGTCAAGAGATGTTTGTGGAACCATAAAAGGTCTCGATAAACTAGCTGAATTACATTTTCGTTTGTGTCATCCTGGTTGCACACGATTGGCTCATTATGTTCGACAGGAAAATTTATTTTATTCATTGGATGAAATTCGAACGATTATTAACAAGTGCTATGCATGTATTCGTATAAAGCCTAGATTTTTAAAACCTCCAGAAGCACATTTGATAAAAGCGACTTCTCCTTTTGAACGCTTAGCCATTGATTTTAAAGGACCACTGCCTACAAAATCCGGTCGCCCTGACTTATTAACCATAATCGACGAATTTTCTCGTTTTTCATTCGGATTTGCTTGTGAGGATACGAGTAGCAAATCTGTGATAAAATGATTAACTTCGCTTTTCAATATATTCGGTCCTCCTCAATTTGTAGGACCACTGCCTACAAAATCCGGTCGCCCTTACTTATTAACCATAATCGACGGATTTTCTCGTTTTCCATTCGGTTTTGCTTGTGAGGATACACACCTGAGGAAATACATACATGAGGAAATTGCTTGTGTCTCCAGATATTTATATTTTAAATTTCAAATGAGGAATTGAATTCATGACAGCTGGAACCATCAATCAGTGTTGAGCTACCCATTCGGCTGATTACATTCTACACTTCATTTTTTTTATTTTTTATATCAACAGTGAACATACTGAACAGCCATTTGCGGCTTTGCCTTCTACTCAATAATAATTAACTTTTTTCAAAACAACTAATCGATTATTATATAAACTAATCGATCCTGTCTATCGAATTTTACCAAAAGCGCGTGAAATGTAGAGTAAAACAGTAGTATCGGTGGATCAATTAATGTAATTTTTATTGACTTATTCAAAGCATTTGACAGAGTTCCACATGACAGTTTACTTAGCTTGCTATCTCATTATGAATTTTCCTTAACTTTGTGTAATTGGATTCGCGATTTACTTCACATTTTTTCGAGTTAGAGTTAATGGCTATCAGCAAAACATGTAAATTATGGTGTTCCCCAAGGTACTGTACTTGGCTCACTACTCTTTATTTTTTTTCAACAATAACAGTTAGCTATTGAAAATTCTTCCTTGAAATTAATGTATTAAAACTTAACTCTCTATTCATCTTAAACGTGGATGTTCGATCATTGACGTTAAATAGTAACCATTAATGACTATTGTAACGTGTTTCCTTATAATTGTCAAAAATGAATAGGAATCAAGTTTGCTTTTGTGATATGGTATCATGGTTCTATGCGACCACACTGATATCTTTGCCTTTCCAAGTTCCGTCTATCTGTATAATTATTCAATTATAACAGATCACTATTTTTCGTTAAGTAACATTTTATCGAACATCGCTTATGACAGTATATATGTTAGTCAATACAGGTGAATTCAGATATATGTATGATACACAATTTGAGTGACGATACTCATGGATCTATGTAGTATCTTAATATACAACACGTTATCTTAAAACCATTATATCATTAAAAGTATAATTATATCGTTATATAAATATCATTATATTAAGAAAAGTTTAAAGTGCTCAAGTTAATTACAATTTACAGATATCAAAAAAATTAACTTCTACGAACTACTTCCAATCGGAAACGAATTCAAAGTCGCAAGTAAAAAAATGGACCCGTACGTAGAAGCGAAGTTTGTCCTAAATGTCATCTCACTTTTCGTTTAACAGTTTCCGGAGTGCTATATATAAACACAGCAAACAACGGAACTGTACCTGATCAGGTACCCAACCATTCAGATTTCGTCACCTCGACATGCAAGTTACGGACAGCCATCCTGATTTCAACGATACATCTCCAGTTAATGTCACATTTATCGATATGATATCACCAGTTCTTAAGTCCCGCTGTCCGGTCATATCACGAATTCCCCGTGGACCACGAAACACAGTAGCAACCACACTTGGCTCTGTACTTCACGCAATCAACACGGATTTTACAAACGAGTGAATTGGACCGCCCTGTTCTTTTTTGCCAAATCGTGTCTGAATGTCACCACAGGAAGGTCGAACTATGACGGCGGATCCAGCCTTACCACAAAAATAAAAAAAAACATCTTTTTCATTTGATACATCTTTATCGCTGCCCGCCGAAACAAAGCCACGGTAAAAATACGAAAGTCGCATGTCGATGAGTGATTTCATCACCAAATCCGCAGAAGATTACGCTCGCATCATAACTAGGAAACTGGAAGAATGTGACGTGCGAGCAGCGATTCGCATAGCCTCAAATGACGATAAATTAGCTCCAGTCACCTCGAAAAACGTCGCGGAAATGGACATAAAGCACCCATTTCGAGGTGAACCCGAAATTCACAAGCAAAACCCATCTGACCCCCTTCTCCGTTAATAACGTCCAAGAAAAACGTAGTCGCGTCAATAAAATCGCTCTCCAAAGGCAACGCTGGAGGCTTTGATAGACTGCAACCTCGTCACATACAAGACTTGATCAGAGTAGATGACTCAAACAAAGAAAGTAACCTCGTTGGCCATCTCACAAAATTTGTCAACGCTGTCTTAAACGGTAACGTACCCGAGGTGGTCAGACCCATTTTCTTCGGAACAAAACTCATTAGCTTCAACAAAAAAGGCGGCGGTCTCAGGCCTATCGTTATCGGTAATACGCTCCGCCGTCTGGTGGCAAGGACGACATCACTACTTATACGAGAAGAGGCTTCTGCCATGCTTCCCCCCCATCAAGGAGTGGGAGTACGTTTCGGGTGCGATGCAGCAGTGCACTCAACGTGAATATTCCTGAAAGACGCCAAGAATTCCGGTTATGGCCTACTTAAAACAGACTTTTCCAACGCCTTCAATGAAATCAGCCGTGCAAAAATTATATGCGAAGTTAACCGATAAATTCCATCTCTTACACGGTTCCTGAACAGCTGCTACGTCTGTAAAAGTTTTTTTTGTACTACGGCGACCATCTGATACTCTCACAAGAATACGTACAACAAGGTCTCCCCCCGTTGTTATTTTACCTCGCTCTCAATCTTTTAATAAAACAGCTCAGAACTTGCTTAAACACCTGGTATCTGGACGACGGGGCAGTCGGCAGCCGGCCAGAAGATGTCATTCGCGATGCCGAAATTATACCAGTTCAAGGCCCAAAGTACGGCCTGTTTACCGATAATTCAAAATGCGAACTGATCTCTGATACGCCAAACGCGTTTCAAAAAGCTTTTGACGTCCTCCCAGGGATCAAAACTATACCGCTATCTGAAGCCACCCATCTGGGTGCCGCCGTAAGAAATTCAGAGAGCATAGTCGACTCTCACCGCCCCAAAGTATCAACACTGCCATTGTTGCGCAGCCGTTTGACTCACGTCAATGCACATGTCACATACTTTTTGTTAAAAGTTACCTAATCCCACCAAAGTTTCTCTTTCTATTGAGGTGTAGCCCCTGTGCTAATAGCATCGTTTTGTCAAAATACAACACTGTTCTTAAACAAGAATTAGAAAGAATACTGAATATCTCTTTTTTTCAATCAAGCTGGGAACAAGCCACTCTTCCAATCGACCACGGCGGCCTGGGAATCTACAATACGTCTACATTGGTAATTTATGCGTACTTGCCGTCTTACTCGGCATGTATTACACTCACGTTATGCATGTTGCCGCCGCTATTCCATGGACCTCTAACAGTCATAACCGAAGAGTTTCATCAGCGTGCCAACCTGTGGATCTCTTCGGCCGGTCGTTGGCCCCTAACATCGAGTCATAGTTCACCAGTAGATCAGACAATAATAAGCGATGCCATAGCTTCTAAACCAATCCCAGATCGGCATTCCACGCAAAGAGATTGGACACGCGCATAAAGCGCTGCTACCTTGGCCAACCTAAAAACAAGACTTTGGAGCCTACGGAACTTGCCCGTTAACAATGTTTCATCAGCTGCCGCATGAGCGTTCCTGCAACAATTTTCATTATCGGCTGTAGGGACACTATTTCAAGACGAAACGTTACGTACAGCCATCGTGTTACGTCTAGGCACCACAGTCTGCCAGCCACACTCGTGCATATATGGGGCAAAACTAGATAGGCAGGGCACACATGGCTTAAGCTGCCCCCGATCCGTTGGCCGTTTTGCTCGACACAGTATGGTCAAAAAGATCATCGCAGACGCACTAAGGAAATCCCACATTCCTAGCCGTCTCGAACCGCTTGGTCTAACACGATCTGACGGCGAACGCCCGGATAGCGTGACAATGATTCCATGGCAGAGAGGCAAACCCATGTGTTGGGACTTCACCTGTGTTGACCCCTTATCTCCAGCCATTTAGCCTCAGCAATAGTGGAATCCGCGTTGTATCAAACCAGGCCGAAGACAGGAAAAGACAAAAATATATTTCCATAGAATCCAATGGATATAATTTCTGCCCAATTGCTATTGAGACGTTGGGCGCGATGGGCCATAACGCATCATCGTTCTTCTCAATGCTTGGAAAATTACTGCGCCGTCACTGCGGCGACCCTCAATTCGGTTCGTATCTGATCCAGAGCGTAAGCCAGGCAATACAGATCGGAAATGCTGCTTCAGTGTTCGGACCTTTAAGTAGTTCAATGCATTTTGGAAGATATGAATTAAATTTTTAGAAAACATCACGTTTTTAGTTTATATCATTATATTTTAAAGATTACAATATCATCCACAGATCTTAGTTATTATTCACATTAATAAATAGTAAATATATATAATCAAATCAGCTAATTGAGTCTATGTATTTAATATAATTATAAAATAAACAAAACATAATAATGCTATATCAAAATTCAATAATTAAATAATAAAATAAAAAATTGCTATAAGATTTTTTTAATTTATATCAAGTTAAAATAAAACATTGAACTTTAAAATAAAAGTCATTTTTATGAATTGACTAATAAATAACATACGTTATTTATTAACGTTATTTATTAACTAACTGTTTCCGATGACTATAAACTCTGATAGCTAAATAGTCAGTTAAGTTGAAAACTAACCGATTACAATTAACTATTCCGGATGATGACACATTTATTCTGTCAAAACAAAGTTGTAACTTTGAAATATTTAATATTTAATTCTTATTTCCGTTAAAATAGCTAATGGTCTTTTTAGTTTGTATTTATGAAATCAGAATTAGTGATATCAGAATTAGTGGGTAGCTATCAGCAGTAACCGACAGCATTAACATATTTCATACGTTTGTGTGAAATAAGGGTCTCACTGTTTAATTGCGATAATTCACATTAAAAAGTTTATTGCCGAATATTAAAAAGATATGTCATAATTACCCTTTTATTAAATAATTAAAAGTTTTATTTAATTAACTTTGTAAAACATAATTTACAGAATATGTCTTACCAGCATGAAACATCGTTACGCCTTTGTGAAACTTGCTACTATGTCAGTGTCTAGTGGTATACCAACAAAACGCACACATTTTATTAAATCATCGATAACAGGTTGGGATTGAGGATAAGCGATTAGTAAATCGCATTTCGCCTTAATACTACTGTTCATAAATCAGGTTTATAAGTACTAATTAAGAATGGTTTTAAGTTCGCTGAGAAATCTTTCGTCGCAAAAGACAGAGAAAAAACATAAGATGCTCGTTAAGCCACTGCATTTTATCATTTATGAATTTTTGTATTGTAGATGATAAATATCTTGAAGCCGAAACGTCAAAATAAATCCTTTATATATCTATTATATATATCTATGTACATCTTTATATATATAAATATATTGTAATTGAGTAAAACCGCCAAAAAAGACAAAAATAAATAAGAACACTTGATGTGTTTTTTAAAAACGCGTTTCGCTTCAACAATAAAGCTACGTCAGTAATCTGACGAAAGATTACTGACGAAGCTTTATTGTTGAAGCGAAACGCGTTTATAAAAACACATCAAGTGCTCTTATTTATTTTCGTCTTTTTTTGGTGGTTTTACTCAATTACAAAATATACAAAAAGGATCTCATAATGGACGATCCCGTCAACAGCCGGTTTAACGATCATTACCTATATATATTCGAGAAGAGTCACGCTCTTGGTTCCGGCAAGCTCCATTCCTTATCCAGTTAGACTAGATGCGTTGCGTATAAGATCTATTGAATGCGATCTGTTGATTGCAGATCTTACACTAGTGTGGATGTCGCTGCTCGTGTCTAGCCATCCGTGTAATCAGCTGTTCTGTCTTCGTGAATCCACAATGTTACGCGGGCACGAGCTAGGATCCCTGCTTTTCTCTATTATACTCGGCGATCTCTCTCCTATCTTCGTCTCGGTTTAAACCCAGACAAGTCTAAAATAATGTGGATCCTCCACCGTCAACCTAACATATCTCCTCACCCTGTATCTTTTGCATCATCAATCATCCCCGTGGTCCACACATCTGAATTGTGGTCCACGATGCAGATGTTATAGTCCTTCAGGAGACGCAGTCTATCTGTTTCCCCCAGGACATTACTCGATTCATCCCTAAGCACATTTGTACCCACTATACTCCATACATAACCCTACCTCACTCCTCTTCCTCTCAAGGACTCTTGATTTTAGTTAAATGCTCCTTAAGATCTTCCCTCCTATTTAACTACTCTTGTCCAGCCCTGTCTTGTTTAGTAGTTTCACTCAGTAAAAACAGTAAACGCCTCAGTCTAGCCAATGTCTACATTCGTCCAGGGGAAATTCACAAGAACCGTGATCTCCTAGATAGAATAATAGACAGTGGTAACGACATGGTACTAGATGACTTCAACGACATAACTGGTCGTTGAATTCATGCTGCACTCCGCAGAGCCAGAAAAGGATATCTTATTCATAAATCACCGTCCCCTACCTTTCATTGCACTTCAACAAACTCACTCCTCGATTTATTACTGCTCAATGATAGGCGGTTATTAACCCTTCTGTACGGAGCAGTCGCGACAACATCTGTCCACCTCTCATGATCTAATTCGCTGGCGGATAGAAGAGGATACGCTGCTTCGAAGGAGATTCCACATTGATCTGATCAGAGTGGCTTTCTTTCAGGCAGCTATCTAACGCTTCCACCGAATTGGGAATGAGAGTTTAAACGAATTTAATTCCTACTTATCTTCGCAAGCTACCGCAATACTGTCAACTACCTATAAAGGTGGTATGTCCAGTCCCACTCCGACAAAACTCAAGACCTTGGCATACTTGTTACGTCTTCCCAATCTCTCTGCTTCTACCAGACAAGTTCTCTTGAAAGAATATTGGAGCACTAGATATAGGTTCCAACTGAGTAAGAATAGGAATATCATTGCTTCCCTGAGTCCAGCTCAGTCTTCCTTCTGAAAGATATTCAAGAAAGAGAAATTTGTCTGTTAGAGGGATAGGGCATTGGGTTAAATTGGTAAAATCAGTATTGATAAAGTTTTGGAGGAGTCACTATCCCAACATAATTATGGGGCCACTTAATCATCCCAGCCAATCCCGACTTGGAGTGACTTCAGGAGTAGAGACTTATCTGTTACATATATTCTCAACTCCTGGGGTCATCTTACGGGCACCTCCAAATTCGTCGCTACACTCTCTTCTCGTGTATGTCAGCTGTTGACAGCCGAACATAGAAGAGAAGTGGCCGTAACAATGCTTTTAGCCGCCCATCTCATGTGGCTTGCATCAACATCAGTAGACGTATATTCTACCTAAGAAAACTACGGTATCATGTCCTAAAGACCTGCAGCCCATATCGATTCAAAATTACCTCGTATCGATCTACGAAAAAGCGCTTGCGCGTAGAATCCGCTATCATTTAAGTAGGCGAAATTTGATCCCACCTGGTTTCCATGGGTTCGACAAAGGTCACTTGGTCCATTTAGCTGTAGGTGAAGTGCATCAGTTTTGTCAGTAGAATAGTCATCAACTTGCTGTGGCTGTTTTCCTTAATTTTTCTGCTGCATTTGACCGCATCTCCATTCCTTTTGTTTTCTCATCTCTCAGGTCCCTCGGATTGCCTGCGAGAATTGTTAACAGGGTGGAGATACTGCTATATACCAAGCGATTCTATTATGAAGACGACCCTGATGCGCGTCAGTTCTACCCTATTACGGGTGTGACTCAAGGTTCTCCTCTTTCTCCAATACTATATCTTGCTGCTTCCATTAATCTCTTTTAAATATTTAAACTCGAACAACGTCTAGTTGTATATGCTGATGATACCACAGCCCTGTTCTCTGGACTCAGGTGGAAAGACGTAGTCTCGGACATCAGCCGAATATTTTTAAGATTAAAAGACCAGCTACCCATATCCAACCTTATTTTAAACTCCGCCAAATCGCAGGTGGTTGTCTTTATGGCGCCCCTGCGACAAAGAGAAAACTTAAGAGATTAGCACTCTCAGCTCTAACTTCCATCCTGACTAATCAACCACTCCCTACTTTCACAAGTCGAGTAAAATACCTGGGGTTCACCATTACGGTGAACTGGTCGGCGAGAGCCGACCTGGATAGACTTAAACGTATCCTGGAGAGAGCTATGTGGGCCCTTAAACGGGCCCAGCATCTGTCATTGAATGGGAAAACTCAGGTGCGCCTCCGGGGCACTTGGACTATCTCGGGATTAGTCTTCTTTTCTAGATGACGTTCCCCAGAGCAAAGGCTAACGTTTCTCAAGCTCTTAGTATCTCGTTTACCCAACATAGTCCGCCTCGATTGGACTCTTCGGGAGGGGGAGGAATACCAAGGGTGGTTCAGTCGAAGAGCGGCGTGTTAGATTATCTGGAGGGCTCAGATCCCATGGATTTTAGTCCGTAACTTTGATGAAGATTACTATGGAAGATACCGTCGTAATTGTCTTTGACTTGTTACTTACTGGTTGACGGTTTTTTTCTTCTTTATTTCCCCTAATTTATCCTATCGTTAAATTTTATTTAATAATAATAAGATTTTATTAAATAACAAAATAACGAAAATAAGTGCTAATGGAAGACAACAAAACCAATTCAAATCATCTTCAACATCTTCGTCATCACCATGTGCCATGTAGTCTTCATGGCACTTCTTTACGCCCTTAGATTCAGGGGGATCTGAGCTCCCCAACCGATCCAACACCTCGCCTTCCGACTGAACCACCCGGGGTCTTTCACCCCCCCCCGAAGAATCCAATCGGCGCGGACTATGCTGGGTAAACGAGAGACGAGGAGCTTAAGAAACCTTAGCCTTTGCTCTGGGGGACGTCCTCTCGAAAAGAAGACTAATCCCGAGATAGCCCAGGTGCCCCAAAGGCGCACCTGGGTTTTCCCTTTCAACGACAGATACTGAGTCCGTTTAAGGGCCAACCTAGCTTTCTTCAGGATACGTTTGAGTCTATCCAGGTCGGCTTTCGCCGACCAGTTCACCGTAACGGTGAACCCCAGGTATTTTACTCGACTTGTGAACGTGGGGAGTGATTCAGAGGTAAATATGGAGGAGCGCAGAGAGTGCTAGTCTCTTAAGTTTTTTCTTTGTTGCAGGTGTGCCATGAAAAACGACCACCTGCGATTTTGCGGAGTTTAAAACAAGATTGGATTTGGGTAATTGGTCTTTTAATCTTAAAAAGAAGCGGCTGATGTCAGAGACTACGTCTTTACACCTGTGTCCAGTGAACAGGGCTGTGGTGTCATCAGCGTACACCACAAGACGTTGTTCGCGTTTAAATATTTTGAATAGGTTAATGGAGGCAGCAAGATATAAGATAGGAGAAAGAGATTAACCTTGAGGAACATCCGTAATAGGATAGAACTGACGCGCATCAGGGTCATCTTCGTAATAAAATCGCTTGGTGTACAGCAGAATCTCCACCCTGTTAACAATTCTCGTAGGCAACCCGAGGGACCTGAGAGAATAGATCACAAAAGGAATATAGATGCGGTCAAATGCAGCAGAAAAGTCAAGGAAAACAGCCACAACTAAATGATGGCTATTCTCCCGACAAAACTGTTCCACTTCACCTACTGCTGAATGGACCGAGCGACCTTTAACGAACCCAAATTTTATTTAAGAAAATCGTTGTTGTTGCATTTGCCACGTAAAAATGAATCGTTTTTTAATATTGACGTACATTGCATACACTTGACGTTGCCGCTAAATTTACAATCTCTGAACAAGGCAATGTGACCAATTTTAGATTTCTGACCAAATTTTCGTCAATGACATTATCTGTGCTACTAGTATCTAACAGAACTTCTACAGATGTTAAACAAATCATTTTTTCAGTGAGATATTTATAAACATCGCTTTTAATTGAGTCAAAAAAGATAGCTGATAAGCCTCTTTGCGAATTCAATAAACGTTTTGATCACTATAACTTTGCGAAATGCCCTTTTCACCACAGTGAAAACACTTAACGTTTCGTGCTGGACACACACATCGCGTTTGTGACTTATTCCTCTAGAGAATGTGTGCAATTATTGCTCGAACGCTTTATTGCATTAAGATCAATATTATTACAATCATCGGAAGTTGAGGTAGTAGCAGTCACTTACATTGTCTGTCTAGTGAACTAAATTCATTTTGAGCACAATATTTTGCTTGAAATTGAGCACTTTCAAGCGAGCGTGACAAACAAAAGATATCTTCGAGCGTATTTTTTCTGATTCAAATAATCGCTGTCGAATGTGCGGATCTCGAATTCCTTATACAAATGTATCGATCATGTTTGTCTCACGATTCTGTAACATAGTTGTGGTTTGAAAATTATATTTGCCAGCTAAAATTCCCAATTAACGAGTGTAGTGATCAATTGTCTCTGATTCGTCTTTTTTGTATGAATGTAATTTGAAACAAGCAAATATTGTATTGAGTCGTTTCACAAATGTATTTTGTAAAATTCCAATTGCTTCATTACAGGTTTTACAATGTAACTAAGACAAATAAATCGAATGAAATAAGATTGAATAGTATACGAAGTTTCTCTCCATGAGTTGAATCTATACATACTCTTAACAAGCTTTCAAAAGGAATCTTCCAATGAATCCATTATTTTTTGCATTTAAATTGTCCAATTTTATTGAGAGTTGAAATGGTGTGAGCAGTGTACCCATTAGAATCAATTGTTTGATAAATTGTCGTAGATATAAAATACAGCAAAGACCACAAAAGGTTTTATCAAACAAATCTAGAACATAGGCAAACACCTTAAAAAAGTTTGATATCTAATAAACATACATTTGAGATAAATAGCATACAATAAATCAACATACAAAGAACGATTCCAAAAGAACCTAAAAAACCTAATGAAGAATTTAATCCAATAGAATCTAAACCTAAAGGACCTAAAGAACCTAAACCTAGAATACACACAAACAAGAACACTGTTATGAAGAACAAGAAGGTTAAATCTACAATCGCTACTGATTCAAATGATAATTCTAGTGGGTCATTTATGTTTGGATTTTGCGCTTCCCTGCGCATTCAATCACTAGAAGAGGAAATAAGTGTTTTAAGAAAATCAATTCAAAATATAGATCATTGCCAGTGCAACATGAATTCCAAAGATTCATCAACAAATACATTTAATAACAAGACTCCTGTTTCATCAAATTCGACTGTTCATTCTAGTGGGTCAATTGTGAATGTTCACAACAAGAGACTCGAAGTAAGCGATTGCATGATGGATCAGTGTACAACAGGGAATTAGATATTGCAAAATTCCACTAGCAATCATCATATCAATCAAATATCCAATATTACGCCACAAACTCACTCTACACGGGTATTGAAGAATATCAACTGACGTCATTTTCGAAGTTCATCCAGTATTGGTCAACAAAATTTTCAACTTGACTGCAAACTTGGTGGACCCAACTGTAATAATCATTCTAGGGATATTAATTCAATGTCTAAATCGTCAGTGATGGTTGCAAATGTCGAATAATTTTCCGTACATAAAACAAGAAACACCCAGAATAAAGAACCATTAACACAACCGCTAGATATTAATGCGCGAATGCGTGGCGAAAACCGAGATCGGTGCGTAATCTTTGCTAATATACCGGAATCTAACTCTAAGGAGCCGCAGCTACGTATTGATCATGACGTGAGTAAAGTTCGGGAAGTATTATCAAAAATATTTACTTCAGGTGAGGAATCTATAGCCTTATCTCTTCTAGTGAAATCATTGTTCAGGTTAGGTAGGAAAAATGAAGAACGTCCCCGCTTATTGAAAGTGATATGTAAATCGTCCGACAATGTTAACGAGACCTTACGCAGAGGGTATAAATTAAAATATCAAACTACTAAAATCTTTAAGGATTTCAGCATTCAGGATCGTAAGATGCGACATCAAGCTTGGGAAGAGCTAAAGACCAGGAATGCTTCTGGTGAAAAGGACTTGACAATAAGAAATTTTCGTGTGGTTCGGAGAAAGCCATTTGTACGTTGGAATCCAATCGGTCCGTTAATTGCTTAGGTATTGATCCATCCTCGTTAGATATATTTCCTACTGGACTATCTATAAACTCAAGAACCAGTAAATGTTCAACTCCGATTATTAACGTCGCTTATACAAATATTCGTAGTATAATATCGAAGATTGACGAATTTTGGAACAGATTCTTTACATATAAATCTCAAATAATTGCAGTTACCGAAACTTGGCTACATCATGATATTTCTGATAGTATGGTAGCTGTGGATGGGTATTATATCATCAGGGTTGGTCGTCAAGTACAACGAGGAGGCGGTGTTGCACTTTATGTCGATTAATGTATAGGTGTTGACACATATGGGACTTGTGAACTAATGTTAGTGAGTCTATCATATGCAAGAAATAAAGTTACTATTGCACCATGTTATAGATCTCCATGTAGCTTCGTTCTCACACAGGAATTTTCAGATATTTTGACAAAGGCAACGATGGGTGACCGGCTTCTCTGTTTAGGAGATTTCAATATTTCCAGCATCAATATGGATGATCCTCATTCAGGAATAACCTCTTCTAGAAAACTAGAGCATGACTCGTGGAATTTTTTGTTAGATAACCTACTTCTTGTTCAGCATGTATCAGCACCAACTAGGATTATGAATGATCAAAGTTCTTTGTCGGATTTAATTTTATCTAAATCATTAACAGATGTGCTTGACACTATGCATGAAGCACCCATAGGAGTTAGTGATCATTGTGTATTGCTTTTTCACTTCTTAGGGATTTCAAATAATATTATTGACGAAGTCGAAACTAAAATCTTCAAGCATTGTTGGTATCGTGCGGATCAGTGTAAAATTCTTTAAGCAGCATCGACTATAAACTTTGTAGGCGCTAGCAACGATGTTGAATATTGTTGGAAGGTTTTACGTTCAGCAATGTGTGAAATAATAGAAAAATACGTTCTAAAAGTTTGAGATACGTTTATTATAGCATTTCTTGATTATAGCAAATTACTTACAATTTTTCTTGTCATTTCCAGATTTTTCCTGTCAGTTCCAGATTTTTCTGTCAGTTCCAGATTTTTCTGTCAGTTCCAGATTTTTCTGTCAGTTCCTGATTTTTCCTGTCAGTTCCAGATTTTTCCTGTCAGTTCCGCTCGCGTATTGAGCGTAATCTCTCGATAAAAGATCATGCCTAGAAAAGCTCGATCTCAAATATCTGTTCCTGATCACGCATTTTCTTCATCAGAATGCAATGGTCGTTATACAAGTTTGGAAGTTGGATTCGATTGTAAAGATTGTGACGTATGGAGCCTTGTTTGAGTAAAAATATCTGACCGTTCGTTGTATAAGTAAACCGTTTGCATGTGGTTTTTGTTCATCAGTAAAACTTTTACAGCTATCCTGCTCCTCCACTTCTGTCTCACATACGACTACTCAGACCGGTACTATTTTTGAAGATTCCCTCACATCAACACCTGACTTCGTATCGTTTAATCTTATTCTTGAAAATTCTCTTACACACACTCCTCGTTTAACTACGGATAAAACTTCCATTCATCTCCATCATCCTAACAATGCAAACGGTAAAGCTGTTTATCTCGTACTTCCTCTTTCCTATTCCTTCCACATATAATTACATATATACTTCTTTCTTCGCTTCACGCACTTATTACTCTAACTCCCCCGTATCACTTATCAATAATTTACATCCTTACGTCAAAATCATCTTCAGTAACATCTCCGATCAACCGATTCAACACCACTTCTGACAAAAACGCTCCAACCCATCTTAATTCTCCATCAAGCACCCATGTCATTCCCATATCTACCTTCTTCCGCCTTTACTCTTAACAGCTCTGTCCGTCCATCACTTTCACGTAATCGCTTTCCTTCGCGCGATCGCTGTATTATCATATCTAACTTAAAGCCTCCCGATTCTGCTTCTCCACAATTTCACCTCGATGATGATGTATTTGCTTTCAGGTCTATCCTAGCAACAATTCTTCCAGTTTTTATTCAAGTTTTTCATTGAAAAACTTGAATAAAATTAATTAAGGCGTTCAAGATCGAGAGGAATAATAAAATAAGAAATTATTGTTCACAAATTTTCGACTATTGCAATAAACTTCTTCGAGTGTTATGTTGTGAACAATAAGTTCTAACTCACCTCAATCCACTCTTCTTCCACTACAACGCATCATCAACACAGCCGCCGAATTCTCCTCCGTCTTCGTCGTTCCAAGATCATACATAAAAATAAAAAAGTGAAGTCCTACCAAGATCATACATAAAAATAAAAAAGTGAATCCTCCGTGGTTTAATCGAGAACTTAAATCAGAACTAAGACGAAGAAACCGACTGTTTAAATTAAGCTGCAAGGACAATACTTATCGACAGGAATACGTCAATTGTCGTAACACTTTCGAAAAGCTTAAAAAACTCAAAAAATTAAACTGCGAAATGACAATAGCTGCGAACGTTCATAGTGCACCAAAACGATTTTGGGCTCACATACGTAGAAATAGGACTATTCCTCCTGTGATTTCGTCTCATCGTATTAATGATAACTTTATCACATCGCCTCAAGCTGTAGATGATACGTTTGCATCGACTTTTCAACTCGTAACTAATAACAGAAACTAACCAGCAATCTCGTGTAAGCCATTCACGAAGTTATTTCGATGTTACTACCGAGGAGGTTTATAGTGAGTTAAATTCTTTACGACATTCATCACCTGGTCCGGATGGATTACATCCCCAGATACTAAGGATATCATCTATATTTATTGCTTCACCGTTAGCTTATTTGTTTCAACTATCACTAGCTAAGTCAATTCTACCGTTAGATTGGAAAATCGCCACTGTAGTGCTGGTCCACAAAAAAAGGAGATGGTCACAAAAATATAGAGCAATAAGCCTTACAAGTGTCGTATGTAAGATGTTAGAGCGTATATGGCATCGGCGATTACTATCCTATCTTGAATCATCGAACTTATTAGATAATTCGCAACATGGTTTTCGTCCTGGACGTTCTTGCATGTCTAATCTTTTATGTGCACGCGAAGCATGGGTTGATGCAGGTGCGCAGGGTAATGCTGTTGATGTCTTGATTTCGACTTCAGTCGGGCCTTTGATAGGGTTCCCCACAATATGTTGATTGATGCTCTTGCAGATTACGGAATTGAAATTCCTATTATTCGATGGATTCATTATTTACTATCTGAAGTCGTGCCATATTCTCACCATCATCTCACAACTATTATTCACAAGTTATATGAAAAGAAATACAATGGAGAACCAACCACTTTTATCTGCCAAAATGTACGGCAAGTCACAAATTCAATGAGATACTCAGATACTTATCATCTATTATTCTCTTACACCTGATCAACTTCGTCTACATCCTGAAGTTCTCAAAATTGCTGTTGTTTTTCCCAATGCATCTTACAACGAATTCCTTCGAAAAAAGTGTCATTAATACGAAAAACGCTCGAACGCCGACTAGCTTTGTGGCAGCAAAAAGACTATGAAGCTCTATATGTGGAAGCTGAATGTCTCCAGTTTAGCATCCGTCTCAACTGCAGAAAAAAATTCAGATGACTGGATCAAAACGTATTGCAACTTAATGACACAAGGGAAAATTTCAGCATGCTCAGCCGTTCTTAACGATGTGACAAAATCAGCGGTGCTTGCACCATACGACGTCGTTCTCGAGTACAACGAAAACAGGAAGATTTCTAAATACGAAGAAAGAGTGATAACAGTCGAAAAAGGTTTGTACCTTTTATCTTATCATCGTCAGGTGGACTAGGAGATCGCGCTCGATCTTTAATAAAATCAATCGCTACTGCAAAATCAAGACTGAGCCTCACTAGCTACGCCGACATAATATCAAACCTTAAAAGCAGGTTGTCGTTTGAAGTGGCCCGTGCTTCATCCGCGTGCTTCCGAGCCCCGAGAAGTTCGAGAGGGAACGCGCAGACCAACATTTAATAAGTTTAAATTAGTTCTAAAAATTAATTTTTAATATAATATTTCGGACCCATTTGCGGGTAACTTTATATTGTGTGTATAATAATTCTAAAAAAAATATTATGGGTCTTCCAGGCGACGAAATTACTAGAAACGGGTACTACTCAATCGGGTTTACATAGACTATGCGACATGATTGCAGATGACAGCGTTAGGCAAGTACTCCAGCACCTACATCCGGATGCAGAGGCTGTAGAAGCAGAATGTATTCTCAAATCAAAATTACCCGATTGTAAAGATCATCATCACACTATATTCTTTTCAATAGGCAAAGATGCCATTCGGAGTGCCGCAAAAAGAACACGTGGTAGCTGTGAGCCTTCCGGTATGAATGCGGTTGATTGGTGCGACGTGTTGCATAATTATAACAACGAATCTCTCCGTCTTTCAAATGCTTTGGCCGATATTACGATACGTATTGCAACTGACCGCGTCAGTGAGATAAATATGCAGGCGTTATCTGCAAGCAGACTAATTATCTTAAATAAGAATCCAGGGGTTCGGCCAATTGGGATAGGGAAAGTGTGTAGAAGAATAATATCGAAAGCGATAATTGCTCACGGTGTCTGACGATCTTCAGAATGTCGCAGGGAACAAACAGCTTTGTGCTGGACAAAGGTGTGGCGCAGAAACGGTGGTACACTCAATTAGACAAACATTCTCGACGACTCGCAAAATTGTGTTCTACAAATAGATGCGAGGAATGCTTATAACGCGATCAATAGGCAGTTATCTTTAACCAACATTGAATTCATATGTCCGTCCATACATAACGCTCTGGAAAATTATTACCAGCGACCGCCCATTTTATGTGTTGAAGACGAATTCGTTATATCAAAGGAAGGCTTTAATCAGGGAGATCCCTTTGCGATGGCCGCTTTTGCCGCAGCGTCAATTCCCTTGATACATGATCTACAGCGATGTGCCAGCAATGTGGCATATCGTTGGTACGCGGATGACGCTTCGTGTATCGGTTCACTTGATGATATATCGCTTGTATGGAAGAGGTTATTGACGATCGGTCCGAAATATGGATTTCATTTAAACGTCCCGAAATGCAATTTATTAGTACATTCAAATAACCTGGACGAGGCCAAACAATTATTCAGGGAAACGGGCTTGAACATCACGCCAGAAGGAATTATCGTTCTTGGGTCTACTTGTGGAACAGCCGAATACATTGAGAATTTTGCGAAATCAAGGATCAAACTTTGGGTTAGGATGGTGGAAAACATAAGCGAACTCGCAGAAGTTGATGCTCAAATAGCCTATTACGTTTTTGTTCACGCGCTTCAACATAAATGGAGGTACTTAATGCGCACATGCCCTACAGAGGGATCATGGTTCACACCTCTTGAGAAATCAATTACAAAAATTCTTCTTCCCAATTTACTTGGACAAAACAACGTTGAAAAAGAAATCATGGAGATATGTATGCTGCCCACAAAACATGGAGGAATAGGTATATCAAATCCCATAGAAGAAGCCGAGATGGAATATCAGCATTCCATACGGATATGTACGCCCCTAATTATGGGAATGTCGGGAATATGTTTAGGCAATGCTCAGAAATGTGCGGTTGCCGAGATAAAACAGGAAAGAAATTTAGCATCTCGCCTAAAATATGAGAGGATATTGACAAGTTTGGACACCGAGAAGAAGCAAGTCGTGATATATGCTTCACAACGTGGGACGTTATCTTGGTGTAACAATCAACCGACACACGACAAACATACACAACTGACCACCCAAGAATTTCAAGATGCCATGTGTGCTAGATATAATCTTCCACTAAGAAATGCAACACAAAGATGTGCATGCGGATCACCATCCACAGTTAATCATGCTATGTCATGTCGAAACGGAGGTGTCACAATTATCAGGCATAACATTGTTCGTGATATTTTAGCTAACGAACTCGCTAAAGTGTGTTGTGATGTTTCTACAGAACCGATATTACAACCTGTACCCCGCAACCACGTATTTGAGAGATCAACGACATGTACTGACATCCAGGCAAGATCAGATATTGTTTGCCGGGGTTTATTAGGCGGGAAAATGGTGCGGTCCTTTTTGGACATTTGTATATACAACCCACTTGCACCTTCATATTCCAACAGAACACCCCGAGAATGCAATGTCTACCACGAACAACGGAAAATTGCAAAGTACGCTGAACGAATTAACGAAATCGAACGATCCGCTTTCTTTCCTATGGTCTTCTCCGCTACCGGTGTAATGACACCAGAAGCTGATAAGGTAATGCGCTGGATGTCCACAAAAGTTGCTGAGCGAAGAACACTGCCTTACAGTGATTGCATAAGAGCCTTGCGAACACATATATCACTTACACTAGCAAAATGTGTATTGATGTGCGTGAGATCCACAAGAATGGGAACACAATATCAAATGACAGAAAATCGCACCGGAAACAATCCAGAAAGGATTGTTTTGCAATGATTTCGATTGACCATTATTAAAACCTCCTGAAGCTCCTTATCAAACCAAGGATTGGTGCGTGCACGGGCAGTTGCTACCTTACGAGGTGAGAAACGTAGAAGGAGCGATATCATTAGAGTTTCAAATTGTTGCCAAGATGATTCAACTCCAAAAATCAATGGATCATACCAATTTGTACCGATAAGGGTTTGACGTACTAAACTGAAATTGGTTTTGAAACATTGTACTGACATACATGAAGACTCAGGCTGTGACAATATATTGGATAAGTTTGCATTAAAGCGAATAACAGAATGAGCAGAGCTGCCTAAGGAATCCAAATATGTTATACCAGTGACCAAATATTTATCGGAAGTAAGACAAATATCAAGCAAAGATTGATGGTCTTCAGAGGAACGAGTAAACATTGAGACATGTTGCGTTAGGTTAAGAAAATTGATAGTATCAAGGAATGCTGATGAATAATTATTGTTATCTAAGCATATGTAGTTAGTCCAGTCTATAGAAGGCATATTTAGATCGCCCACTACTACCACATTACTACGGGATCCAAACTTTAATAATGTATCAACTATGGAACAAACATTCATTCTTGGACTACGATATAAAAGACCAATAGTAACTAACACATGACCGGACAGTAATATATCGCCCCATAGTGTTTCTGCACCACCTCTAGACTTGGCACTTAAGGTCATAAACGCTACACTATTATGTAAATATAAAATTACCCCACCTCCTCTCTTTCCGGTCCTATCGACACGATAAGAAGAATAATTAGCTATTTCAATCTCGTGATCAGATATATCGGAGTGAAGCCAGCTTTCTGTTATTACGATTAACAAGGGCTGGGAATATTTAATACGTTGCTTCAATTCGTGAATTTTATTAAGAAGACTGCGTGCGTTAGCATACAAGATCACAGAACTAGAGCCTATTGAAGCACATGTGTTATTTCCCTTACTGTTAGCGCTATTGGATTTCGCCATAGCAGACCACAACGGTGATTGATGATAAACAATGTCATCTAAGTAATCAAATGTATTTGTAATGGGTATGTTGGATAAGCTAGAAGCGACGAGAGGAGCTAAATCTAATCCACAAACAGCGGAGTCCAATTCAAGCGAGTCCCTCGTCGCACAATTTGAAAATTCCGAATTCTTAAGTTTGTTTCTCCTGCATCTAAGCGCGATCTAAATAATTGTCTAGCATCTCGAAGACGTGCACGTTCAAACTTGTCAAGATCATTTAGTAATCTAACAGGAGAACCTTTAAGATGATAGGAGTTTCTCAAAATAGTTTTGGCAGCCGCTGCGTCGGTAAAAATTGCTTTTAACAATCTAGGATGATTATTCTGCTTTTTACCAATTCGAAACAAAGCTAATAGTTTAATTTTGGACGTTACCTCTTTCGGTGACGCTACCAAAATGGTTAATAGTATCGCACGAACTTTGGATAAATCGTCATCTAATCTATGTTGTATTTTCACCGACATAGATTCAGGTATATTAGTGAAAACGATAGCGCGAGAAGGATCATGATATTTGCGTACGCGGGAAAAGTGCTGCTCAGAGGAAATAACTGATTTTCCATCAAGATTATGTGAAGATCTATCAATGACTCCAGTTATTTGGCATGCATCAGGTATAACATTTGCCGATGACTCGAATTGATTTGAATCTTTGTGATTAAGATACACTTCATCTGACTGGCCCAGAATGTTAACATATGTAGAGCGCTTAGGTGAATAAGCATTGATTGGATCAGTAAATACATCTGGATTAGTAAGAGGTGCTGAGAAGCTTGAATTGATATCGGATTTACTGTACGATCGTTGTAGGTTTCCACTATCCAAATTTCCGTTATTGATAAGATTGTCATTGTCTAAACTGTTATTTTCGATAATCGGTGATGATCTATCGATTAATGAGTTTGATTTTCGATTTAATGAGTCATTTTGGATTCGCAGGAAGTTTGTGACAACATGTTGCTCTTGCAATGTTTGGGAATTGTCTGTAAATCGATCGCTTTCTTCATTTGATGATAATAATTGTTCTTTTCGATGTTTGCCACAGTTTCGTTCGAATTGTATTTCATTAACATCTTTGTCACAAACGATACTATTTGAATTGTCATGACTGATAGACGATTGATCATTCTTTGAAACTATCAATTCTTTACGAAGAGATGCTGAACAGAATCTGCATAGAAAATCTCTATCTAGAAAATTTGAAGGAAGACGAAGAGGTAGCCAAACAGTAGTCCATACAGGGCAATCTGCCATGGAACACTCTACATAATGCTGGGATTCATTATCATTCAAAGTCGATTTTGTCGTTTTCTTCCGTTCCCCCATATTGATCATAATTTGTTTGAGTTATTACATTGTAAGTAGTTCAAAATTTGTATGTTTATTCTGGTACGTTTCTTAATATATCACGGGAATGTTTAAGGTCACAATTACTTTATATGTCGTGAATATTTATTAGTTATCAAACTTGTTTATTAAACAGTGTTTATTGATCCTGCTCCGAAATTACAAAATTAAATAAATCAGTTATCTTCGGAAGGTTAATTTTTAAATCACATGCAGACGTTGTGTATTTTTATTGAATTTCCATCACCTTGTGGGAATGACAAGTAAAATGATCCACACACTACAGTGATTCGATTGGTAACCGGAGAGCTTACGATGAAGAAGTAGCATAATATTTATTAGACTGCAAATGGGAGATAGCAACGGCTGGGATTCTAGTCACGGCGAACGACGACACACTTGACATCTTTTTGGAGTGATTAATGTGAATAAATGTTAAAATATATATTAAAATACTTATTTTATTTACTCATCCATAAAAACGATTAATTCATAGTTGTATCAAATAATTTTGAGATTGAGGTTTGTACTGTAGCTTGCACCACTGGTGCAAGTGACAATATTAATTTTATCGAAATCATTGTGATATTTTTAACATATCATTGAAATATTTATAACAATATTTCGGGCTGAACGGACGGAACAAACGGACTGAACAAACGGAATGAACAAACTGAACAAACGGACTGAACGAAGACACTGAATTCATCTGCGGGATTATTTTTTTATCAGTTTGATAATTTTTATTATTCTTAGTGGACTTGTAAGCGCGCTTTGGCACGCATTTGCCACTCAAAATAAATTTCACTTTGTTTATTTTTCTCTTTATTTCTCTCAAAATAAATTTCTCTCGGCCAAACAATCAATGTGGTATTCATTGACTTTTCAAGAGCATTCGATCGGGTGCCGCATTAGAGCTTGGCAGCATTACTATTTGACTACGGCATTCCTTTAATGTTGTGTAAGTGGATTCAAGATTTCCTACGTAATCGATTCTTTAGAGTGAGAGTTAGCACCCATCTTTCCACTCACAGTTGCGTTTATTGTGGTGTTCTGCAGGTTACCGTACTAGGACCTCTGATGTTTATTGTGTTCCTTAACGATTTGTTGCCGCGGATTCAGAGTCCATGTCTTGCTTTTGCTGAAGACCTCAAACTATGGTCTGTAGATGATATTGATCCGCTTGGCTTTTCCCTGCAGGAAGACCTTAATGAATTATATTAATGGAGTGATGCTACTGGTATGAAGATCAATGTTGACAAATGCGGTCACATAAAATTAGGAAGGAGTTGCGATGACCGTCATTTTCGCTTAGGAACTTCAATTCTTAATGTCGTTATGGAGTATAGGATCTGGGTGTCATGGTACATATAACATTGAAATCTCGGTCAAACATAGTTTGCCTATAGCAAGGCTTTGCGAGCTATGTACTGCGTCAAAAATGCATTTAATCGTATTAATCCATATGTTTTCAAACGGCTTTACTGCACTCTTGTTCGCCCGCATATAGAGTGCTGCGTGCAAGCAGCTTTTCCGTAAACTAAGGGAGAGTTCAATAGACTAGAGTCAATCCGTCGTAGATTATCTCGAATGTGATGAATGTGTATTGTAAGCGGCTTGAATTTCTTAAGATACCATCTTTGGGTCAGAGGCTATATTACCTAGATCTTATTGCATTATAGCGAATGGTTAATGGTATACCTTAAAAAATTTTGGTTTCAAATAAACATACAATTATTCCTGTCAGTTCCAGATTATTCCTGTCAGTTCCATATTATTCCTGATTATTCCTGTCAGTTCCAGATTATTCCTGTCAGTTCCAGATTATTCCTGTCAGTTCCAGATTATTCCTGTCAGTTCCAGATTATTCCTGTCAGTTCCAGATTATTCCTGTCAGTTCCAGATTATTCCTGTCAGTTCCGCTCGCTACGCTCGCGGATTGAGCTCAATCTATCGATAAAAGGTCATGCCTAAAAAAGCGCGATCTCAGATCCCTGTTCCTGATCAAGAATCTTCCACATCGGAATGCAATGATGGTTATACCAGCTTTGAAGTTGGATGCGATTCCAAAGATTGCGATGTATGGACACTTGTTCGTGTTAAAATATCCGACCACTCGGTGTATAAACGTAAACATTTCACTTGCGGTTTTTGTACATCAGTACGACTACTACAGTTATCCTGCTCATCTACTCCTGTATCACACACGACCACTCAGACCAATGCTGTTTTAGATGTTTCCCTCGCATCAACACCTGACTTCGCATCATATAATCCCATTATTGAACCTACTTTCTCACACACTCCTCGTTCAACTACGTACCAAACTTCCATTAATCTTTCTCATTCTAACAATGCTAACGGTAAAGCTTTTCATCTCGTAACTCCTCTTTCCTATTCCTTCCCCAATCTAAATAAATCTCAAACTTCTTTATTCTCCTCACGTACTCCTTACTCGACCTCCCCTGTATCACCTCTCAATAATTTACACCCTTCCATCAAAATCATTTCCAGTAACATTTCCGATCAACTGATTCAACACTCCATTCCTGTCACTCATGCGCCAAGCAATTTTTAATCTCCTTACTCTACCTCCCACGTAAGACTTCCAAATAATTTACATCCTTCATTTAAAATCATATCCAGTCACATCTCTGATCAACCGATTCAACACCCCGCTCCTGTCACACTTGCTCCAACCAATATTAATTCTTTATCAAGCACCCCTGTCATTTCCACTTCTATCTGCTCATCTACCTCGACTCCAACCAGCTCTGTCCGTCCACCACTTCCACGAAATCGTTTTCCTTCGCGCGATCGCTGTATAATCATATCAAACTTAAAGCTTTCCGAATCTGCTTCTCCACAATCTCGCCTCGATGATGATGTATCTGCTTTCAGGTCTATCCTAGCAACCATTCTTCCTGATGATAACCCATCACTTTTCAATAATATCGCTCCCGTATCCTTTATTCGTTTAAACAAAACCACAAAATCCAATCATCTCAGTCATCCACTCTTAAAAATCGTTTTCCGACATAGTTCACATGCCTCTTCGGTACTCTCCCAACGTTTTAAACTTCTTACCACTTCATCTACTTGCCGTATCTTTCCTGACCGCTCCCCTTCTGATATTGCCCAGCTCAATTTAGCTCGCATTGAAAAACATCGACGTGAAACAAACGGCGAGTCATCCTTATCTATACGTAAAATCAACGGAAATTTTCACGTTCTTCACACAAGGCCAAAAATTCGATGGCGTCACATTTCTCCCCTTCTCTTCTTCGCTAGTCGATCTCGCTCTTAAGCATACTTTTCGTCTTAGTCTATTCAATACTCGCTCCATTCTTCATAAAGCTGATATGCTTCTCGATATCTTCGATCAATTATCTATCGATATTCTCTGCATTACCGAATCCCGGCACTCTTACTCTGACGATCTTGCTATTCGTCGTCTATGTCACTCTGGTTATTCTCTAGTTGAATCAGCTCGTCAAATTACATCTCATACATCTACTGCGTCTAACCATGGCGGTATTGTTGCCATTGCTCGTCACCCAATGTCTTTACGTAAAATCAACGTTAACATCCGTTACACTTCGTTCGAATTACTCATATGCAGATTATCAGCGCCTTTCCCTCTGGAACTTGTGATTGTATACCGTCCAGGTTCAGTTGCCCCATCACGTATCTTCTTTAACGACCTTGCAGATCTTATGTCTCACTGTTCATTGTCTTATACTCCTTCTTTTGTTCTCGGTGACTTTAACATTCGTCTTGATCGCTCGGCTGACTCTGACTTGATCACTTTAACTGATTTTTTTTCTGATTTTAACTATAAATTACTTTCAACAAGCCCAACTCATATTCTCGGCGGTGCTCTCGACATCCTTGATGTCCCTATCTGCTTCAATGACTATACTTCCTTGTCAATTACTGATCCCGGTTTGTCCGATCATTTCCTTGTCACTCTTACTCTTACTCGTCCCCATCCTCCTTCTCCGCCTCCACCAATATCCACACCAAGTCGACCCTGGAAACTACTCGATATCCCTATTCTCTGCACATCCTTACTCAATTCTTCACTATTTTCACTTCCTCTTAACTCTCTCTCCTGATGATCTCTGCATTCTCTTTGATTCTGAACTTATGTCTATTATCAATAAACTTCTGCCTAATCGACTCTGACGCTCTCAGCGCTTGCGCCATGCTCCTTGGTTCGATTCTGACTGTAGTCTTTCTAAGCGTCGACTCCGTCACTCTTTTCGTGTGTATAATCGTTTTCTTAAACGTTCTCCTAACTCACTCCCTCCAAATCTCCGTGATTCCTACTTTTCTCTACGCCGTTCACATCTTATTCTTATACGTACTAAACGTACTATCTTTTGGCGAAATCAACTCGAGTCATCTTCCAACTCTAAATCTCATTGGAAAATCTTAAACTCAATTCTTTCACGATCATCTACCCCTTGTAATATAAATCCTGATGAATTTTCTTCTTATCTACAAACTAAGCTATCTAATTTACTTTTCCTACTACCCATAACCCCCTTGTACCCTCGCTTCTCTTTAAATGCTTCCCTCCCAGAGCTATTCCACATTCTTCCCGTTTTATCTGATGAAGTCTCTTCGGTTCTGCTGCCGTTACCTAATAAAACCTCTCCTTCTGACCCGATTCCCACTCACTTGCTTAAAAATATCTGCTCCTCTATCTTACCCTTCCTAATCACATTGTTCAACTTGTTCATCCGTAGCCGTACATTTCCTTCCATCTGGAAATGCGCCACTGTTCGTCCTCTCATCAAAAAGCAATTTCTCGACTCCTCACTTCAATCTTCGTACTGTCCTATCTCACTTCTCCCAACCTTCTCTAAACTCCTTGAGCGTCTCATTCTCAAGCAAGTTATTATTATTATTATTACAGGTCATAGCCATAAGGCTGTTTTGACCGCTCACATAAAAAACAAATAAATACAAGAAAAAAATCAAAAAAATCGTTCAGCATATATATCAGAACCATCGGTACTGCAGCAACCACCACTCGTTCTCATTTCGATATGTTAATACATATCTCTTTTTTTCCAACTTATTCCATCCCTTCCAAGCCGCTTTTCGCTCTAATTACTCTACCGAAATTGCATGTCTTAAAGTTTATAACGACTTACTTATATCGCGCGATCATAAATTATGTAGTGTCATAGTTTCTCTTGATCTATCGTCTGCTTTTGACATCGTCGATCACTCGATTCTTCTCCATCACCTTCGTCATGATTATGGCTTCTCTTTACCCACATTATCATGGTTTTCTTTATATCTATCAAACCGTACATTTCGCGTACATTCTAACTCTTCTCTCCCATCCTTCGTCCATTCCGTCCGGTGTTCCACAAGGCTCCGGATTAGGCCCTATACTTTTCTGTCTTCTTGGCGATTTGTCTTCGATTTCTCATAAATTTAACTTCAATGTTATGGAAAATGTTAATGACATTCTCATCTATGTTTATGCACCTGTTTATCGTATTCACGATCGTAGTGTTTCCGCTTCGGACTGTCTTGTCTCAATTTCCAATCATCTTTCTTCCCTCCGCCTTTCTCTGAATCCTGATAAATCCAAAATTATGTGGATCCTACCTCGACGCCCCGGCTTCGAACCTCCCTCCGTATCATTAAATTCTACAATTCTTCCTATCGTTGATAATCTCGTTTTCCTAGGCTTCTATTTTGACAACCGACTTTCACTTAAACCTTTCGTTAGAGATAAAGTACGCTCATCTACCTTGATACTCCGCAACCTCCGTCAAGTTCGTAGATTGATCGATTTCCCTTGTATGACTCTCATATCATCTCTCCTTTTTTCTAGACTCGATTATTGTCTTAGTCTATTTTCCAACTCACCTAAATCCACTCTTCTTCCCCTACAACGCATCGTCAACGCAGCTGTCCGAATTCTCCTCCGTCTTCGTCGTTTTGATCATACATCCTACCATCTTGCTTCTCTCGATTTGCCTACAATTTATTGTCGTGTTCAAATTCGTCTTCTTATCGTTGCTTTCCGCCTTGTAACTTTTCATACCCCTTCATTTCTCAACCTTCCTTCCCACCTCGCTATCGCTGCGTTTCCGTCATACTCTCTTACTCCACGTTCCCAATTACTCCAACAACTATGGTCTCCGATCCTTCATCGTCGCTGCCTCACTCGCCTGGAATCAACTCCCTCTCGACGTCCGCCGCGCTCCCTCCTTTATCACATTCAAACGCCTCCTCAGTTCACACCTTCTCGACACATGATTTACATTTTTGTTTTGTTTTGGTCATGTAAGCGTGCGCTGGCACGCATTTGTTACGTTAAATAAATCTTTTTTTCTTTCTTTTTCTTTAATAATAATTTAATATTGAACAACGAAGTCCAACTTTTGTAGAAAAATTGATATCTTCCACACTATAGTGTATTTTAGTAAATTTAGAGACATTTAAGAAGTTTTGCCAACTTATTGATATCTTCCAGACTATAGTGTATTTTAGTAACTTTAGAGACATTTAAGAAGTTTTGCCAACTTGTATTTACTTTCCTGAAAATGTGACGTATATGATTACGATGAAAATCTAGATGAACATGAAAATCAAGATGAGTCATTACACAATCTTGAAATTGCTAATCTTTAATGTCGAAGGCTTGCAAAGTCTCCTTAATGAGGGAATAAAATCTTGGTTTTCCTGTTTTGATTTTCTAATTTTGAATGAAACTTTTTGTTCATCCCCTGTATCCCTCCTACCGGATTTTTACAGTTTTGATATTCCAGCTTAATTGGGACAGAGAAGTTGTCCAATTGGAGGTCTGACCGTCGCTTTAAGTCACCGTTTTGTTGCATGGTCTACCAGTTATTCAGATAACTCTATGTGCATAACTACCCCTCAGTTTACTATAGTGGGATGCTACTTTCGTCCTTCCTTCTCCGCTACTGATACAATTGACGAAGTGTCTAAGCTTCTCGAATATATCCCAATTGATTCTCCTCTCATTGTTGCAGGGGATTTTAACGCTCGCTTCTCAGTACTTTTACATAATAAGTTAGAACGAGTTGCTAATTTCTTTCTATCCATAAATATGTTTCTATTCGTTCCCAAAGAAGGCTGGTCCTACGAGGCTTACAACGGCAGAAGTTGTTTATATATAGGTTTTTCGAATGTGGGCATTCACGATGTCCATCTCGAGCTTTCTTTAGAATGGTCACTGAGGGGAAAACACAAGCCAGTCTCTTGCATAATTAAATGTATTGATGCACCCATTCAGCAGACTAAACCCACAGCTATCTTAAGCAGACAGATTAAGCCATTTTTAATCGATTATAATCTAGTTTCAAGAGCTTTATTGCTCCTTCACGAAGGAAACCTTCCTGATAGTTTCTCTTGTGTTAGATCTACGCTACTATCTGCTTGCGTTAAAAAGGGTTGTCAAATTCCTAACCATAAGGTTTCGGCTAAGCCACTGCATTTAAAAATGTTAAAGAATCATATTTTGCGATTGTCTCGGGAGTTGCGCCACGAGCCTTCAGTGCGTCCAAATTATGTAAGGCTTTGAAGAAAGTACTGTATATTAATAGAGAAATTTAGAGAAGGTGTCAAGCTTAATGACGAAATAAAGCTTCTGGAAAAAGCTAAAAAGAAACCATGGAAGATCTCTGATAATAAGAATCACCCAAGTTCTCGCATTCCTCTCTTTAAGTGGTGTACACACTTTTCCACGTTACTCTACGATCCAGACTTTGTGGATTTGTCATCAATCTCAATATATTCATTTGTACTGTTAAAAGTTGATCCACTAAACAAGTTATTCTCGGTTAATGAGCTGTCAATAGCTCTTCGCAATATGGCTGCTCGTAAAGCTGCGGGATCCGATCTTCTTTGTGTCGAGCAAATTAAACAATCTTTCTGTCTTGCTCATTTTTGGACATACTTCTTTAATTGTCTTTTATTAGGTGCTCCATTTCCATGTGGTTGGAGAGATGGTATTATCAAAGTACTTTATAAAGGTAAAGGCGACCCAGAATCAGAAAACTCCTATCGTGGAATTACACTTCTGAATCATTGCTATAAATTTTTAACACACGTTATTGCTTCCAGATTAATTCAACATTGTCATGATTCTCTCCCAGAAGAGCAGTATGGTTTTCGACCTAATAGATCAACGACAGATGCAATAAACACTGTTAGACGATCTGTAATAGACGCATTTCAACAACAACGATATATTTAGGTTATTTTTATTGATTTCCAAAAAGCTTTCGACTTAGTTGATAGAAAACTTCTCTTAGAAAAGTTAGCACGTAGTGTAGGTTTAGGCAGTCCTATTCTTTATTTATTGAATTCTATGTTGCAACCAAACGTTCTTCGCATTTTTGACGGCATAAATTATTCGAATGAGTTTCTTGCCAATCGTGATGTCCTTCAAGGCGACCCTCTAAGTCCTTTGTTATTCAGTTTCTTCATTGCTGATCTTCCTAGCTGTCTAAGTCACAATCTTTTAGATATTCCATGTGTATTATATGCAGACGATCTTGCTATTATTTCCAAATCTATTTCTAATGCCCAAGTAGCTTTAAACTCGCTCTCAGCGTTCTGTTTTACTAATCGTATTCGAGTGAACCGTGAAAAGTCTAAGGTAATTAAGTTCCAAAGAGGAGGTCGACTAAGTCGATCGGACATTCTATGCTATCAAGACGCTCCGCCCGATTTTGAAGCGAAGTATCTGTATCTTGGAATGTTAATCACAGCTAGATGGTCTTTTTATCAACATTTTGAACTTAAATGTGATAAAATTGTGAAGGCAACATCTGGACTGTCCGAACTAGGCAAATTATCTTTTGAGGCAGGGTTACGATATTTTTATATAATGTTGCTTCCAAGACTACAATATGGACTAGCTTGTATCTGGGTAGACTTGACTTCAGAAAACTTTTACCAGTTAGATAAGTGCCTGTCAAGATTTATAAAAAGGTTGGTAGGCGTATCTCCAAAAACTTCATCCACGGATGTTCAAGTTCTAGCAAGGTTGTCTCCTTTATCAGTTTCATTGCAGAAAGAGATGAATCTTCCTATGACTGATGGTTTTCTTAAAAATCTAAATTTATTCGACGGCAAAGTACTTAAACTTGATCAGGATATCTATCAGACTCCTGCTTTTCTTCAAACAGCTTGGCGTAGCCCTCTCGCAAGTAAGCGCACTTTAATCTGGAGAGCTTCGCTTGACGGATATCACCCCAGGTTCTGTAAAAAAGGAAGAATCATACATGAACGATCATCAACTTGTGTATGCTGTTTTTGCAACACAGCATGCTCATCACTCTTACATGTATTTTCCTGTGCTCATTTGTCTTGTTTATCTTTAAAAACAATAGATACGCTGAAGTGGGGGTAGGCTTATAGGCTTATTTCGGCTGACGATGCGTACCTGTGTCACGTACAATCAATTCGAGCCAATCAATGAAATTTTAAGCAGCTCAAGAAATAAGAAGAAAGACAACTGTTCTGACTTTATATTTGTTATCTTATAATCTTTTTTTATATGCCCAAGCCGAAAGGCGGAGTGGCTTTAATGAATCACTACATTATTATTATTAAAATTAATAATATAATATTTGCACGGATATATGAATTAGCATCCATAAACGATTGCTCGCTTTCACTCGCGGTTGTCATCAGTCAGTTAATCCTCCAGCGCCCTGCTAAAGTGAACCCTAAGCAACTAAAACAAAGTCTCGATCGCAGACTTGATTGTTGGACAAGCGGAGATATGCAAACGCTGCTCAATGAAGCTCGTTTTCTCCAGTCTCAGTCTTCCCACAAGCTATATGATCCTCTAAATAATGATATTCTGAAAACTGTTCAGAAGCTTGTTCTTGGTGGGAAGATGACAGCTGCTGTCAAATTACTTGAATCAAATGATGGTACAGGGCATCCTCTTCGAATAGACGAAATAATAGACGGCCAAACAGTGAGACAAATTCTTATTGATAAGCATCCGATGGCTTCAGCAAAATCTGATGACGCCATTCTGCGCAGGCCTATCGATGACATTCCTGAGTTTCACCCAGTTGCATTTGATTCTATTGACTTTGAACTGATCGTTGCCAACTCTAAGAAAGTAAAGGGAGGAGCGGGCCCGTCCGGATTAGATGCAAGAGCATGGCATCGAATGTTGGTTGACTTTGGGGCAGAATCGAAACGTCTAGCTGAATCACTTGCATCTTTCGCTCGACAATTAGCATTAAATCCAATCTCACAGGAGTCGATGACAGCCTTCACCGCTAGTCGCCTTATTCCTCTTAGCAAAAATCCTGGCGTACGTCCTATAGGAATAGGAGATGTTTCCAGACGCATTATATCTAAATCAATATTGAAAATAATATCACCCCAACTGCAAACAATATGCGGGAACGTCCAATTCTGCGCCTCGCAGCGTGCTGGCACCGAATGTGTTATTCACGGTATTCGTGACTCGTTGAAGAGAAATCCTACATTCGTGCTACTCACAATAGATGCTGACAACGCATTCAACAGAGTGAATAGAATGACCGCTCTCTCAAACATGCCAAATATCTGTCCAGCATTGAACACAGTCCTTTCTAACCTATACAGAAAGCCGACACTGCTAACAATTGACAGTGAATTCTTACTATCTGCTGAAGGATTTACACAGGGCGACGTCTTTTCGATGGCAGCATTTGCCTCTGCAACACTTCCGTTACTACTCCGTATCAAAAGAACTTGCCCAAACATAAAACAGTTATGGTACGCAGACGACGGCAACCTCATAGGTTCCCCACAAGATGTCATTGAAGCATTTAAGTTGCTTCAATCCTTCGGCCCCTCATATGGCGTACACTTGAATCCGGGAAAATGCAAGGTATATTCCAACGGGAACGACATCTCGACTTTCCAATCGTTACTTGATAACGCTGGAGTCTCCATCGTTGAGGATGGCTTACCCGTTCTTGGAGTACCAATCGGATCAGCCGAATACATAGAGACGTTTATACGATCATCAGTTTCCTCCCTTTGCACATTAGTGTCACAGTTGAAGAAAGTAGGAGAGTTAGACACTCAGGTTGCATACGTATGCTTAATTAAGTCTATTCAGCATAAATGGACACATACTCAACGATGCTATGAATGCCCCTCTGCGTGGTTCGCACCTCTGACACTGAAACTAAAGTCTACAATATCACATCTTTTTGACATTGATATTTCTCAAGACGATATCTTATGGCGCACATGCCAGTTGAGTTTTCGCAACGGCGGTTTATGCATTAGAGATCCGTCCACGTTACCAAGCAACGAATATCGATCATCGACCTCAGTGTGTGAGCCAAGCATACAAGGATATATTGGCTCGGTACTTAATTCTATGCAGGAGACAATTATTAAAAATCTACGGGCAGCAAAAGCCTCTAGTGAAAAGCTTGACCAAGAAGATATTTTGAGCAATGCGAGTGGAATTCTGTGTACCGCAATTGAGCATGCTTCAACAACAGGGGCTTCGTCATGGCTATCCGGATATCCTACATTCGATCGAGCAACTCGATTAAGTAACATCGAGTTTTGTGATTCTATTTCTTCTAGATACGGAATTACGCCTAAATCCGCACCAACTCAATGTAAATGTAGGCAGATTAATACAGTTGCCCATGCTCTCTCATGCCCATTCGGTGGTCTTCCGTCGATGCGACACGATGCCGTGCGCGATTTTATTGCCTATCAGCTAACAGAAACATCGTATAACGTACAAGTCGAGCCGCTGCTTACACCAGTCCCGCCAAACTTTGACTTTAGAAACGGCTCAACGACAAAAGACCGTGATGCTAGGCTCGACATTGCATGCTCAGGGTTGTATGGTGATAGGAGTGAGCGAACTTTCTTCGACATTTGCGTGTTTAACGCTTTCGCTCAGTCCAACTCCTCCAAGACACCAGAGTCCTGCTATAAGTACCACCAACAGCGAAAGCGCAGTAAATATCTCGAAAGAATAACAGAGTTCGAGCGGGGGTCTCTTGTACCCGCCGTCTTCTCATTCTCAGGTGGAAGCGGTGAAAATGCCACACAACTTTTAAGACGGATCGCATCTAAATTGGCAAATAAGCGAGCAAGCAGATACCCGACGAGCTTACAAAGCTTAGAACGCGTCTAGGCCTATTACTTGCAAAAATGACATCGCGATGCATCAGAGGAACGCGATCTGCAATCGGACGTCCAGAATTTTGAACCCAAACTGAACTTAATTATCATTTACGGGCCCATTTGCGGGTAACCCAGAGATTGTAAAATAATAATAGATTAAAAAAAATTAATAATATTGGAATAATTAATAATATTTAATAAATTAATAATATTTTATTAAAATTAATAAAATTAATAATTTTATTAAAATTTTTAATTTGTACAATTAAGGTTCCCACAAATGGGCCTCTAAACATTTAAAATAGTAGTATAAATACCATATCATAAACATATTACTCTGATAAAACACGTCCTGCTCGAAGATACGAAGTCCGCTGAAACTGAACACGTGGACATCTAAGCGTCGCAGAGCAAATTTTCGCAAGACACATACTAATATATGTCCTGATTGATGATATCGTGACGGCGTATTCGCTTTTTTGTTGTTCAGCAATTTTTAGAGCCAATGATTTAATACATGCTTGTGCACTCTTGCCAGCTCCGCCCGTAGTCGCCCAAATAAGGGGACAAAATGAGCTGTGCTCTATTGTATGTATCCTTTCTTCGTACTTGGCACATTTTCTATTTTCGTGGAAAGTGAAAGTGGCATCTGTTGACTTTTCGCAATAGGACGGAGCATGATTGTTGAAAACGACTACATCAAAAAATGTACGCTCCATATTCCCACCGAACAGTCCATTACCTACTATATCAGCTCGAGCATCATCTTGTCTGGTTGTTGTACTAATATTGAAACTGATGTTTTCAGGAACTGGAGTCAGAGATGGTTCTGCAAACACATTCCAACATACTGTGTTCAACTTCTTAACCAAAAAGTCTCGAAGTTGATTATGACGGATGAAGTTGAATGCACCCCTTTTGCACGAGAGAGCATGCGACGTTGTTAATCTCTGACCACATTGACACTTATCCGGCAAATCTTTGGGAGTTAAACCATATCGAACAGACAAAGCATCTCGAAACTCTTGCGTTGACAACTGACAATCCGTAGAAACCAACGCATCTCTTGTTAGCCAATTAGAGGCACCCTTCAGGGATGCATATTCCACTGATTTTCGCAATATAGGCATGATCTCTGGCTTGAGTTTTTCAGCATAATTTCGATTTTCTTCTTTATGTTCGTTTTGAATTGCAGACAATAAGTGTATTACTGAGAAACCAATATCTAAATCAGGTTCTTCATATATGGACGATAACAATCGTGCAGCGTTGTACTGTCTGGTTAATTCACTCTCAATATTTCGTATTCCTAGTCCCCCCAAACTGGTTGACAAAGAACATACTCCCCTCAAATCAAGATCAATGTCATCGCCAAACATGGAATTCATAAATTTTGTGTCAATAACATTCTTTAGATCATCCAACCATTGGATGTCACAATCAACGGCTCGGAAAAGGTGAGTTCACTTTGACTGAACTGCAAGAGAGTATGCCACAAATGCGGAATGAGCATCGGCATCAGCGGCATTAGCAACATCCTTGACCAGATTTGACATCGATAAAAACTGCCCGCAGCAATACTCCCTTACAAACTTTGACGTGCCAATAGGTGCACCAAGTACCTTTAATCCATCTTTATTAATGATTAAACCATCAGCTCCAAAGATGTGTTGAGCGCGGATCATGTTTCGTGGATGTATAAGCAACCTCGATTTGTTTGGATTGACATGGTATCCATACTGCTCACCTATTGAGCAAAGAAGACGCCATACACGTGATAGATCGTCAAGCCCACCAACGAAAGTCGAATCATCTGCATACCAGCATTGTTTTATTGATGGAATCGATTCTCTGATTTTATATATCAAGGGCATCGACGAGATTGCAAACGCTGGCATCGCAAGAGGGTCCCCTTGAGTGACACCCTCTGACGATGCTAAATTACCTCCTTGGCCAACAAGTAAAGCATTTAGCTTATATATATTTCTCAGAACACATGTGAAGGCAGGGCATACTTTTTCGACATTTTTAAGCATTAGGCATCTATTCATTAGATTAAACGCATTCTTCGCGTCCACTGACAGTATTCCATATTGCTCGTCCGAGTGAAAATGATCGGTTAATGTATGTATCACATACCCTAGCCCACCTGGCTGTCCCGCACACATTTGCAGATTACCTGCTACTGCCCTTAAATATCTTTTAGCCACATTCAGAATAGCTTTACCAATTACACGACGAAATACCTCACCTACTCCAATAGGTCGGACACCAGGGCGCTTATTTAACGCAACAATTCTGCTGTTAACGTATGCCTGTAAAGACTCAGCCGGAATTGATTCTGATGCAATGCGCACTGCTAAACCCGCAATGGCATCAGCTAACTTTATCGAGTGTGATCCAAAAGCCGTTAACATTCGTCTGAACGCAATCGCCGTTATCCCAGAAGGACCGGCCCCTCCATGAGTCCTCAATGATTCCCTGATAATTGCACGTCCATCGATTCCACTATATATTGAAAAGTGATGGGATTTACAATTAGTTATAGGAAACAATAACACTGCATCTTGAGAAAGTGGCTGCGCAGGAGGATGTAATTCAGTCAAAATATCAGATACAAGCTTACCATCACACATATCGTCAAAACTATAAACCGTATTGCCATCTTCAGTGTCTTCAAGGATTTTTATCGCTGCACTCGTTTTGCCTGCTCGCATAAAACGAGAAAATTTTTTCTGCTTACTTATTCTTTGAAAACCCTTTGCAAATCCATCACTAACCATTCGACGTTGTAAGATGCTTGCCTCGTCAAAAAGTTCTTTATACTTTCCCAAATTCCAATCATCCATTCTTCGTAGTAGAGCCTTTCTTATTGTACCAATTCATCTCGATGGTATCGATTGTAACATCAATTGATTCATTACCACAACTTCTTTCAATGCCCGTTGTTCATGTAAGCTAGGGATCGCGACTGCGTTGAATTTTTCTGTCAGGAGATTGATAAACTGACCGCTGGTACTGCATTTTGGAAGTTTCATATGATTTGGAACCCAGCTTATCACTGTCATATACATGTATTCGATCAAATTATCGTAATTTAAATTCTCCCGACGCTGTCCAACCACGACTGGTTCATTAGATGTATCGACTGTTGAAAGATGACAATTTAAATTGTCAAGGGGCACACTATCTAAGTTCTTAGATATCATATTTGGACACGTATTTTGGCAACAGGCTGCTCTGCAGTTGACACATGCTGTTTTATTTTTCGCACACCGACATCCTTTGCATCTTGCAGCATTACCGTTGCATGTACACATCAATTCATCATATACCATTGACGGAAAAGAAATTGAAACAGTTCTCCAATTTCAAGACCTTGGAGTGATCGTAAATAGAAGCTTATCGACCATCCCACATACCAGTCACACAGTTGCTAAATGCCGTCGAATTTTAGGACTTATTAGAAGGACCATTGGCCAGCTTGACGCATCCAGTTTTAAGTTAATTTACAATGCTTATGTCTTATCTTTAATGAGATACGCTTCACCTGCCTGTCACCCTCAAACTACGACAGAGATGAACCTGTACGAATCCATATTACGCAAGGCCACACATCTTGTACCCAGCCAACGCAAGCTCTCATTCATTTTTCGACTTCACGCACTTTGTGTGATTACAGTGAAGAAATCTTTAAAGTCATATGATTTAATGTTTGTGTGGACAGCGCTTAATGTTCAAAAAGGGCAGAGGGAACATGTTTGTCGCAAACTGTTCGAACTTCGAAATTCAAACAGATTGAGGGGACATCACCTCACGTTAAAGACCCACATTCGTCCACGAAGAAGATTTAACACAATTGTCAACCGAACGTGGAAAAGCTGGAATAAGCTACCAAGTCAAGTGGTTTCGGCCTCCAGTATTTTGTCCTTCAAGAGAAATCTGAAGAATGTACTAACTTAAAACAATCGGATTTTCATTGATATTTTTTAACCCTGTACCCAGCCTGTACGAGCTCTACGCTCTTTTGCTGCTGTTGTATTTAATAATAATAATAATGTACAGCACGGGGCAATATTACTCGGCTTACCCTTCGTCATGGAATGTTTAAGTTAGTTCTCGCTGGTGTATTTACTTTAGATCGTACTCCAGTCGCTACTCTCAATGTATTTACTTTAGATCTTGTTCGTTGTTCGACAATTGTATTTACTTTATATCTACCAAGATCGATAGATTTATATGTAATTTGTGTATTTACTTTATATCTCAAACTTTTTTGTATTTAATAATAATAATCTATGATATGTCTTAAAATTAACATTATTTTTAAACTATAATTTTTTTTAATAATATACCCTATATTAATTTTAAACTATAAAATTAATAATAATATTAATAATAATATTATTATTATTATAAACATACAATCTAGGTGAACTTAAAATTAACATTATTTTTAAACTATAAAATTAATAATAATATTAATAATAATATTATTATTATTATAATAAACATACAATCTAGGTGAATCAATTTAGGTGAATTTTTTTTCACCTAAAAAAATTTTGGTTTCTTATAAACATACAATAAAATAACATACAATCATGGTTCGCGGCAAACCTTCGATCCAACGACTATGCTGCTCTTGCAATGGTCCCGCAGCTGTTTGCAAAGGGTGTAAGTGCGCAAAATCAGGAAAAGCATGTGTCAACTGCCGAGCCAAGAAATGTAGAAATCAATCGTCAATTAACCAACCTACAAGTCCTAACTCTATCGCTCAAATGCTATCAAATTCCGCTGCTGCACCAGTCGAACGAGTTCATCCATTAATTGCATTGGACATACCGCGGGAAAGCGATGTTGTCCATAACCAGGTTGAGTCTACCGCGCGCCAATTAACGCTTCACGATATCTACGAAATCGTTATCACTTGGCCCCCAGCGCTCTTGGATCCACCTCGCTGTAATGCTACGAACGAATTTGTGGACATCATGGCTGATCTTTACTACCAAGCTTCGGAGGAAGTGCACTTTCAATCCTGCTCCGCGCTTGAGGCGGCAACCGTGCTCTCTCGTTGTGTGCTTCAGAGAATCGAAAGTCGTAAAACGGCGATCATACGCAAAGCTATGGAACGTAGGCTGGATCTTTGGAGAAATAACGATTTTAATGCCCTCTTTGACGAAGCGAGATGCCTGCAGGCCCGAGCTGATTTGAATAAATACGATGGTAAAAATACTGAATGGAAAACCAGATACTGCAATCTTGTGAAGAAAGGCCGTCTAAGCGCTGCAACATCCCTCCTATCTGGCATTCAAACTTCTGGAACCCTTCGTGCAGACACATTGATTGATGGTTCTACAGTAAAGAATCTCCTACAGAGGTTAAATCCTGAAGCAGCAGAGGCAAAGCCGGAAGCGCTTCTGCATGCTCCCATGATGGGTGCGGCTCCTCAATATCCGTCTACATTCCTTGCAATTGACGCAAGTGACATCGTAAAAGCGTCCCACTCCACATTTGGCACAGCAGGCCCATCTGGCGTGGATGCGCTTATGTGGAAACGCATGCTCACGGCTTTCGGTACTCATTCTAAAAAGCTTGCTGAAGCTCTTGCCGCTCTAGCAGTCAAAATCGCTTCTGAAAAAGTCTCGCCTAATACTATTAATGCTTTCGTAGCTTGCCGACTTGTGGCCATCCCGAAAAAGAATGGAGGTATTCGACCGATTGGAATAGCCGAAGTCGGTAGACGGATTGTCTGCAAAGCGATTTTGCAACATATAAAAACGGATTTGCAAGACATCGCTGGATTAGAGCAACTATGTGCCTCACAACGGAGTGGTGTGGACTTTTGTATACACTCTCTACGCAATAACTTCCACAACAATCCAGAATTTGGCTTACTGTGTGTCGACGCCTCCAACGCTTTTAACAGCTTAAACCGCCGAGTAGCTCTTCATAACATGTCGCATTTATGTCCGTCATTGGCGCAAACTTTCCAAAACATCTATTCTGTCGATGCTCGTCTTATTTTGGAAGGTGGTTCGCTCCACTCGAAGGAGGGTGTGACTCAAGGCGACCCCTTAGCAATGGCCATCTTCGCAATGGCTTCTCTGCCTCTTATAAGGATGATAAGGGATCAATGTCCTGGTGTTGTTCAACGGTGGTTTGCAGACGATGCGAACTTCCTCGGCCCCACATTGATGCTTGAGAAAGTACTTAATATCCTACAACAGCACGGATATGATTATGGCTATCATGTTAAACCAGCCAAATCTGCTCTTCTTCTACACGAAACGATGACAGTTGATCAATCAAAGTTTGCAGGTGTCGACATAAGGCACGATGGTGTTAAGATTCTCGGCTCATTCATTGGATCAAGTGCGTTCATGAAAGAATCGACCAGAGAGCGAATTGAAGATGACGTTTATCTGACAGACCGGCTCACATAGATATGCTCTGTAGACCCGCATATTTCTTACATCGGATTGACCAAGTCATTGCAATGGAAGTGGACACACTTCTTACGCACAACGAGTTGCTCCGATGACGACCTTGCACCTTTGCGGGATGCAATTACCGGGAGATTCTTAAAGGAAATGACAAAGCAGGACCTTTCAGAAGATTGGGTGAAGGTACTCACCAGTCCCATAAGAGGAGGCCTCGGGATCATTGACCCTCTGTTCGTGAAGGACCTGGAATTCAGCTCTTCTGAGAGAATGTGCTCGTCATTCACGTCAGATTGCCAAGGTGTCGTCTTCAGAACCGAACAGCAAAGGATCGGCGAGCGGATTACTGCTGAAAGAAAGACAGCCGCAATTGGCCGCTTTAATTACGCGAAGTCGAACTTAAATGAAATCTCACAGGAAGCCCTTGCATACGCGTCCGTTTATGGTGCATCGTCATGGCTTTCCATAGTGCCCCCGGTTTGTGAAAACTTCCATATTCTTCCACGTGAATTCAGAGATAGTATGGCTATGCGGTATGCTTGGGAACCGACTGACATGCCCACGAGATGCATATGCAATACTCCTGCATGCTTGAAGCATCTCCTTTCATGTCGGCGTGGAGGGTTGCAGATTTTTCGTCACAATATCGTTCGTGATATCCTTGCCCGAAATCTAACGACTGTTTGTCATGGTGTAGGGATCGAACCTGTACTCGATAGTCCCAGCGTGGATCACATCTTCACCAATAGTGCAACGACAAGAGATCTTGACGCACGAGTGGATATCGTCTGTACTGGACTGTTTCCCGGTAGATTCGAGCGGACGTATATAGACGTCAGCATTTTCAACAACCTTGCCGAATCTTACCGTACAAGCACGTCCAGTGCGTTCAACTTCCACGAAGCAAGAAAGAAGTCTAAATATGAGGAACGGGTTCAACAGATTGCAAGAGGCACATTTGTACCCTTCATCGCTTCGACAAACGGCGGATTGAGTGAAAGCTCTCGTGCTGTGTTGCGCCGAATCGCCATTCTGCAGGCGCAGAGGTCTGACCAAACGACATACGCACAGTGCTTGACTCGCATTACACGTGAAATCGGTGTTGCCCTATGCCGCGCGGCGTCGATATGCATCCGGGGTTACCGTTCTTCAAGTGGAAAGGCCGTCCGCCTCGAGCAACAGGAGCCTTAGCTAAAGCACACGCCCCGTAACATGTAATTCAAACATAATGATATTTGGGTTAAATTCCCTTTGTAAACTGTGAATAAAGCTTTTCTTCTTTAAAAAATAAACATACAATCTATAATACATACAATATTACATATCTAAAATACATACAAATACACAACAACTACTTACAACTACTTACAATCACACACAAACTATCTAACAATTATTATGCCAAAAGGAAAACCTGCTTCCTTTGCAAAATGTTGTTCATGTAATGGACCTAATGCCAGATGTAAAGGCTGTAAATGTGCAAGATCAAATGATAGTTGTATTAATTGTCAAGCACCTCTGTGTTCGAATAAAGTACAATCCAGTATATTTCAAAAAATACGACAACCTCTGACTCGTACAGCTAGCATAGAACAATATACTTCAAGTGAATCACAAGATCTTGCCTTGATTTCAAGTCCATCAAATTCCGATAGACAAACAACATTTCAAAAAATGATCGACGACACATTCTACCAAGTGATTCATTGGATTCCGAATCTGTACTCATTATTAAAGTGCAACGTTAGTAATAATTTTGTTGACAAGTTAGCTGAATTATTCTCCTTAGCTGAATGTGATATACCTAACATGGCCTTACACCTCAAGACAGTAACTGTATTCTGTCAATTGATTTTACAAGCGACGCCAAAATCAAAAGCCAAAGTTATTCGATGTAATGTAGCCCGTAGGTTGATTCTTTGGCAAGAAAATAAGATTGATGACTTACTTCACGAGTCGTCCATTCTGCAGGAGGAAAAAAGATTTAAGCATGCAAAACCAAGAAATGAATTAAAATGGATAAGTCGTTTCCAAAATCTACTAAGTAACGGAAAAACTAACACTGCCATGAAATTACTGGAAGATCCACAAGAATATGGAAAAATTTTACATGTAAATGACGATATTGGTGGGACTAATGTCATGAAAAAACTTGTTGAATTACATCCTGTGAGTAAGGCCGCCGACGAATCGGTTCTTCTCTCAACACCTCTGACCGGAATCGGTTTGGTACCTACATTGCGATTTCTAGATATATCTGAAACTGACATCAAAACAGCAAGTAGAAAAACTCAGGGATCAGCGGGACCATCAGGTGTTGATGCTTTGCAATGGCGCTCGATGTTAAATTCATTTGGAAAAAGTTCAAGTAAACTTGCTTCCTCTATTGCCCAATTTACAATTATCATCACAACTCAGCCACTAGATAAAAATGCCCTTGAGGCACTTAAGGTAAGCCGCTTGAAAGCACTGGATAAAAATCCGGGTATTAGACCGATAGGCATCGGAGAAACATTACGTCGTATAATCGGCAAGACAATTGCAGAAAGAATTAAGGGTGATTTACAATCTGTTGTGGGTAATGAACAGTTATGTTCAGGACAAAGGTGCGGGATTGAATTTGCAATTCATTCCATCAGAAAGATGTACAACGATAACCTAGAAAACTGTATTTTACAACTGGATGCATCGAATGCATTTAACACTGTCAACAGAGCAGTCGCATTGAAAAATGTTGATAAGATATGTCCATCATTTTCCGTGATTCTGCGCAATATGTATTCGAGCTCGACCTTACTGACTGTCGAGGACGATTTAATTCCATCATCGGAAGGGTTCACGCAAGGCGATCCCTTAGCTATGATAGCGTATGCAGTAGCGTCAATACCAATCATCATGACTTTGAAGGAACGTTTTCCTAAAACCACGCATAGATGGTATGCAGATGATGCGCACATTGTCGGTGACGCTTACACACTCTTCGACGTTTGGACCTGCATACGAGATATTGGCCCAAAGTATGGCTTCTTCCTAAATGAAGAGAAATGCCAAATATTAGTTCATAAAGATAATGAAGATTATACGTGTTCGCTATTTGAAAAACAGAAGTTGCAAATAACTTCTGATGGATTGAAGGTTTTGGGAGCCGCAATTGGTACGGAATCATTTATGACTCAGTTTATGACACGAAAGATAGATACGTGGACCAAAAGCCTTCAAAATTTGATCTTAGTAGCAAATGAAAATCCTTATCTGGCATACATAGTTTTTACACAATCCTTTCAATTTAAATGGCGATTTATTCAACGAACATGCCCAGTAGAAGAAACTCAATTTAAACAGCTTTCGAATTTCATTGTCAATAAAGTGATTACGTCCATGATTGGCATTAGACTCCTTCAGTCCCACATTGACATTATTCAGTTACCTCTACGTTATGGTGGACTTGGAATTTCGCTGCCGGATACACGACCTGAACTAAACCTAAAGTATTCGATTCGTTTGTGCAGTATCCTTTCTGAAAATATTCCTGTAACTCAAATCAAGGCAAAACAACAAGAGAAAGCTTTAGAGATATCAAAAGAGCGTGACATCGATTTTCAAAAGCAAGCATACGCATTAAAATTTCATAATGAAGAGCATACTATAAAATTTTGTACGCAAGGATGAAGGGAGCGTCAACATGGTTGTCCGTTAGAGCATTCGAACATCGTCATCACGCCTTGTCTAAAAATGAATTTCATGATGCTGTAGCAGCAAGATATGGTTGGTCACCTCCTAATGCACCATCAACGTGTCTTTGCAATGCCAAATTTGAAATTTCACATGCACATTCTTGTCAAGTAAGTGGATTACCATCAATTCGTCACAATACCATATGTGATTTGATCACCGCTGAGCTAAATATTTTATCTCTCACTGCTGCTCGAGAGCCTGTGCTTACCATAATATCCCCGAGTGTAGTGTTTGAAAGATCAACGACGTCCAAGGAACAAGGAGCACGACTAGACATTGAATGTTATGGGTTATTTGGAAATCGAACGGAGCGATCCTTAATGGATGTATGTATATTCAACCATCTAGCTCCTTCGTATTCTCTTGGCAACCCTAACTCACACTTCATGTACCACGCACAGAGAAAGTACGCAAAGTATGGTGAACGAATTGAGCGTTTTGAAAGAGCGAGCTTCAATCCATTGATTTTTGCAGCTAATGGAGGAATAGATGGTCAAACCGACCAGGTACTCAAACATATGGCAAAAAAGAAGGCCTTCAAATTTCACATGCGCTATGAAGAGTGCATCCGCAATTTACGATGCAAAATCGGCATCAGCCTAGCCAAATCAGCATCCATGTGCGTGAGATCAGCACGTCGTAACACACCACAAAACAGATCCACATTGTTATGAAATATTGGGCCCATTTGTGGGTAACCTAACTTGTAAATTTTACTTTTTGATAGTAATATTATTAAAAAAAATTAATTATTGTTATTATTATTAAAATATGTCTTGGTTATTAAAACTCTTACAATCTAAAATACATACAATAAATAACATACAATCTAAAGTAAATACACAAATTACAAATAAACGAACTTCTACGCCGCACTCCGAGAATAAACGAACTTCTAACAACGAACTTCTACGCTGCACTTCGAGAATAAACGAACTTCTAACAACGAACTTCTACGCCGCACTTCGAACTTCTACGAACTTCTACGCCCACTTCGAGAATAACGAACTTCTACGAACTTCCACTTCACAACGAACTTCTACGCCCACTTCGAGAATAAACGAACTTCTACGACGCACTTCGAGAATAAACGAACTTCTAACAACGAACTTCTACGCCGCACTTCTGCAACGAACTTCGTTTCACTACAACGAACTTATACAATCAAACTGCGTTTTAATATCGACAATCGTCGACTGTTCACTACATCCAACTTCTGTTGACAACGAGCGATTACTTGCACAAATTTGGAGCAACAATGACAGTTCCAGATCGATGTTGTTCATGCAATGGGCCGCATGCGGTGTGCAAGAATTGTGTGTGTCAAGGCGGGTAGAGCTTGTCGTGATTGCTTTCCGGCACAACGTTGTGGTAATCGCCTTGTGAGTTCCCCATGTTTAGATACAGTAGACTCCGCAGCTCCTAGTGAAAGTCTTTCGGACAGAGTTATATCTCTTGCTTCCCAGGTTGTTCCCAGTTTACATCTTGATACCGAGATTTACGTCACGTTGTTCATGGAATGTTCTTCGGAGGGTTGTTTGTTACGTTCTTCAGTTAAAGCTCCAAGAAATGTATCCAGAGAGTTCTTTCTTCGTGACTTCTTATGCGGCCAGTGTGCTGCCAAGAAGGTTTCGAATTTGATCGACGTAGCTCAGAACAACACAAGACGCATAGAAACACTTGAACACGAGATAAAAGAGTTACTTGCCATTTCGGAGGGACCATCAAGTAAAGGGGTTAGCGCAGTAGTAAGTCATGCAGATACTTCGGTTGGCAAGCCTCTATCGTTTTCCAACGTAGTACAACGTATGGTCACACGAACTGTTCTAGCTGCCAATAGATTGCCAAAGGATGCTCCTCCTCTCGAGATTATTCAGGAAATTGATCGACAGGCTCGTAGAGCTCGTAACGTTATTATTCGAGGTCTACCGGTTGCTTCTAATGAGGTGGGGAATGTTCAGGCGTTGCTTGCATCGTTGGACATTTATCTGGACAAAAATATTTCGATTAGGGTGCACCGCTTTCGGGCTCAGAAGAGTGATTCACCACCCTGGCTTTTACTCACAACTAACGAAGCGGTTAGTACATTAATTCTGAAGCGAGGAAGATGCTTAAAAGACTCTGAGCTCTTCCAAAATGTATACGTCAGTGCTGACCTCTCCCCAGCGGAACGTGATGCGCGTAACATCCTTCTCGATCAACTTAAGGTGGCGAGGGAAAACAATACGTCAGTTCGCTTTGTGATCCGTAACAATAAAGTGGTACGCTTAGGAACACGTTTGGAATCATCTACTGGTGAAAATGGGATAGGGCAGTCACAGTTATCCCCCATATGACAATCACAAACGTTTCCTCGTGCAGCGTCAGATTCTTGCCTTCGTCGTCTTTTATTATTTAACGTGGAAGGTCTTGAAACTCTTATGAATGAAGGATTTGCTAGTTATTTGACCTCCTTTGATATTGCAGTTCTATTGGAGACTTTCACAACATCGCCGGTAAAATTAAACTCATTTTATTGCTTTAAAATTCTTGCCACTTTTGGTGATCGTGGTCGACCTAGTGGAGGTGTTATTTTGGCAATCAATGGTTCTTTTAGTGAGTGGTCTTACAAAACATTCGAGAATTCAGTTTATTTGGACACTCCGAGCATTGTCATTATCGCCTGCTACTTCAAGCCGTCGTTAGACGCTTCTGATATTATTAATGAGTTGTCTGAGATTCTCTTAAACTCATCTCGTAATAAACCCATAGTTGTTGCCGGTGACTTCAATGCTACCTCTTCTAGATCCCCTCTGCAGCTTAATTTACTAAAGGAATTCTTCTTTTCGCACAATCTAACTCTTCACGTTCCTATCGAGGGTTGGACTTATGAAATGGGTGAAACTAGGAGCTGTCTAGATTTAATATTCTCGAACGTTAATATTCATGATACATGAATACCAACGAAAATTAAGAATTAATCTAGAATTAATCTAGAATTAATTGAAAATTGTGAATTAAGAAAGCTGCTATCAAAAGGGTATAAATATAGATTAAATAACAACAACGACAAAAATAAAATTTACAGTTCGTTATATAATAACTTAAATGATTACTTTAGTAAGCTGATTAATAGTGAAAGCTCGAATATATCTAAGATAAAAATTTGGAAAGATTATATATTTGATAAAATTAAAAATAAAATGAAAATAACAAACAATTATAAAAGGAAAGATAAAATTAATAAAGATATGTATAAAGAACTTACTAAATTAAAGGATAACTATATAATAACAACTATTGATAAAGCTAGTAATAACTTTGTCTTCATATGCAAAAAGCTTTATTATGATATACTAATGAAAGAGGTTAATTCTAATGATTTAAATGTAAATCCAACATATGAACGTAGTGAGTTGAGTTTAGAAACAATTATTACAAGTCACTGTTCTATAATGGATAAAAAGGGTATAAAGGTTGAATTAGATAATAAAACTATACCTATATTATATTGGAATCCAAAATTACATAAAAATCCAATAAAACCTAGGTTCATATGTAGTGCGTTTAAATGTACATTAAAACCACTTTCTGTCTACATGAATAAAATACTTAAAGTAATTAAAGCACATTTTAAAAAATATTGCAAGGTAATCGAAATTAATACTGGTATAAAACACTTTCAGTATTAATTCTACAGAAGAATTTTTAGAGCAGACAAAAGGAATAAATTTTCAAAATATAAATACATACGATTTTAGTACGCTTTATACAAATCTAGGTTTAGTAGATATTAAAGAAGCGTTAGTAAAATTAATTAATTTTATATTCGGTAAAAGATATACATATATATGTTATAATAATTATAACGCCTATCCAACAAAAATTAAACTATCAAGTAAATATAAATATATGGATAAAATTGAATTAATAGAATCCTTAAATATTTGGATAAATCAAAATTATTTAAAAGTAGCGACATCTATATTTAGACAAATAAAAGGTGTTCCAAAATGAGGTAAAAGTAGCCCAATTATAGCTGACTTATTTTTAAGCTTTATAGAATATGAATTTGTTCATAACTGTTTAAAAAAAAATTCTAAATTATATAAAGATATGAAATATATGTTTCGATATTTTAATGATATATGTGTATTTAATTCTAATAATTTTTATTCAATTAGTGAGCACATTTATCCAGAAAGCCTTATTCTTAACAAAACCAATATTAATGATAAAGAAGGTGTATATCTAGATATGAACATTAAATTAACATTAACTAAAACTAATATTAATTTATATCGTAAAGATGACATATTTAAATTTACAAGAAACATATTTTTGCATGAGCATTCATGCATACCATATAATATAAAATATAATACATTAAATAATGAAATTTTAAGAATTGCAACAATTTGTAATGATATTGGCTTTCTTCAAAATCATTTAAATAATTTAATAGATACATATTTTAAACTAGGTTACTATAAAAATAACATCAAGCAGAAAATAGTAAAATATATAAATCAACACAATAATATAAAGAATAAATTTAAACTCTTAAGTGGCAAATTTTTATGGATGGATAATAAATAATATACTTTGCATTAGAATAAGATACTAGATAGTTATTTCAGAGGAAATACATCATTAGCATGTATTTGGCCCCGCTGCTATGTTGGGTAGAGGAGTTAGGGGCCGAAACCTGATAGCATAGCAGTTCCTCCTGATGACCTCTAATTCTTATTATGATACAACGTCTCTTATTTATTAGTCAATTCATAAAAATGACGTTTATTTTAAATTTTATTTTTTATTTTTTATTTTTTATTTTTATTTTTTAACTTGATTTAAATTATAGAAAATCTAAAAACAATTATTAATTTTATTATTTAATTATTAAATTTTGATTTAGCATTATTATGTTTTGTTTATTTTATAATTATATAACAATACGTAGACTCAGTTAGCTGATTTAATGCTTAGATTTCGATGTAGCATGGGCTTTACGACGAAAACATAAACCGGTAATTTGTGTCATTGAAGAATTCTCAACTTCACTAAGTGATTTTTGTCCCGTCCAACCCAAGAGTAGGCGGATCGTTGTCGACGCCATTAACTTTAGTCATTTGAATGAATCTAAGCGACTCTTGTTGGGTGGTGATCTAGCGGCCAGTTACACTATGCTCCACCAAACACTGTTACGCGCGTGTAATAATATCCGACATAATGGAAGCCGATCGTATCGACTACCAAACCATTTAAAATTTTTGCAGAGGATGCTACTCTCATTCTACAAGACTAATGAATTTTCATTGTCCAGGACGGATTTTGTGACTCTGCGTAGATTTTATAATAAGAGTACTAGACAATTCAGGCTGAATGTGCTTAGACGAGAAGAACAGATAATGCTTCTAAGAGCTGAGGTCGCTCCATGGCTAGCACGCCCCAAAACTTGTAAACTTGCCTCTAAGTTTCCTTTAGAAGATTGGCGCAAGCATTTCGCTGAAATTTTGGCCTCGTCTAATTCTAATTCCTTCGATCCTAAAGAATGCAATCTCTATTGTCCTATCACGGACCATGTCCGCTCAATTCTCCCTTTAGCCTAGCTAAAATTAAGAGCTGTCTCTCTAATATGACTACTAGAAAGGCTGCTGGAATTGATCAACTGTGTGTTGAACATATTAATCAGACTTTCGGATTGGTCGCTGACTACTGGATATTCTTTTATAACGCGATTCTTAGGGGTTGGCCTATACCAAATGGCTGGCGTGACAGCATTATCAAAGTGTTGTTCAAAGGTTCGGGAGATCCCTCATGTCGAGATTCTTATAGAGGGATAACTCTACTAAATCATTCGTATAAAGTTCTATCTAATTTGATGGCCGTACGTTTGTCGAGATTTCGTAGTTTTCTTCTTTCTCCAGAGCAACATGGATTTCGTATAAATCATTATACTATGAGTGCACTCTCAGTTCTTCGGTCACTTGTTCTCGATAATTTTAATAAGCATTCATCTTTGTATAGCATTTTTGTTGATTTTGTGAAAGCGTTCGACTCGATTGATAGAACTTGGCTATTAACCAAGCTTCATGAGAGAGTAAATGTTCATGGATACTTTCTATTTCTTCTTGAAAGAATATTGCGTCCTAGTTCGATGCGCATTTACGACGGAGTTAATTATTCGGGTTCTTTGACTGCTAGTCGTGGAGTCCAGCAAGGAGATCCTCTCAGCCCGCTGTTATTTTCCTTCTTGATGGATCTCTCAGATCATGTTCGTTTCGCCGCTTCCAATGTAGTGCCAATTTTATATGCTGACGATCTTGCCTTAATAACGTTGGATAGATGCTCAGCACAATCAGCCATTACAGCTCTCGTTAAGTTTTGTCTGACAAATAAAATAGTGATCAACACTTCCAAAACGAAAATTATAAAATTTCGGCGAGGTGGGCCTCGCTGTCGTGATGATGTGCTCTTTCTGAATGCAACATCGATAGAATTTGTTAATTCGTATCGATATCTAGGCTTTGAACTCTCATCTCGGTGGTCTTTCAGAAGCCACTTATTGCGCCAATCGGCGAAAGTTGTAACGTCAGCTTATACGGCATCGAAGCTTGGTCTTATGTCCTTCGAAGGCGCGATCAAATACTTTGATGTGATGTTGCTTCCGATTCTGAGTTACGGGATTCGATGCTTTTGGTCGGATTTGACCTTAGGAGATTTTCAGATCATTGATAAATGTTTTTGGCGCTACCTAAAAAGGATATTAGGAGTATCATCGAAGTGTTCTTCTACAGCTGTTGCGGTGCTTAGTAGATCGATACCACTCTCGGTCAAACTTTGCAATCGATTTCGCCTTGGTGAAACCACAGCGTATTTGGAAGCCCGACGGCTATTCGATAACAAAATACTTAGCCTAGATCCAGATATCTTTTTGACGCCTATTTATACTCAATCAGCTTGGATAAATCCAAGATACCAAAAGCGTCCGCTGGTTTGGCGTTTATCTTTAGACGGCTACCACGCCAAATTTTGTTCAATTCGACTCTCTTTTCACTCTCGCTCGACTCACTGTCGCTGTCGATTTTGCTCAAAAGAGTGTTCAGCTCTTTTGCATGCTTTCGCATGCCCCGTATTATCTTCGTGGTCTTTAGAACAAGTCGACAAAGGAGGACTAGTAACCTATGCGACTTTTCCATAAACTAAATATGATGATTATTTTTGTAATACTTTTTTCTTCTTTTAAAAAAATTTTTGTAAAAAAATTATTATTAGGGGATGAGGCAGAACAGTTGGTAAAACGCTTAGCAAAAGACGTAGCGGTGAGAAGAGAGTGCCGTTACAGTGACGTGATTAGCCGATTCAGACGTTCCATTGGGATAGCTCTCGTGCGGGCTAGCTCATGATGTCTCAGATAAATTTTTTCATTGTTACTTTTGTTATGATTTTGCAGTGTCTTTGTCAAATAAATTCGTTTTTTCGTTAAAAAATATTATTATTATTGTTACAACAGCCCAGGAGCATTATGCCCCTGTTACAACAGCCCAGGAGCATAAGCTCAAATTGGCTGGATCACATAGCTCAAAACATAAAAAAAAACAGAAAATAAAGAAATAAAAGGTGAAACTGTCATTATCGTGATTTAATAATCACGTGATTTAATATGTTAGTCGCTTTTTTAAATTCTTTATTTGAGTTGCTGATTTTATTGTACCTAACATATTTTGCGCTGAAAGTCTAAAAACATTTACTTGTGTGACTTTGACATTTTGCTGGGTTGGCGATAAAATGGATCCGAAACTCGTTTAGTATAATGGTTTACCCAAAAGCTGAATACTCATTAAAGCCTTATTTATTGAAGTGAAAAAATTTATAAATCAATGTTTTCTTCTTCTGTTTTTCCTGTTGTGAACCAGCATGTCGAGCTTATCAAGCTCTTTTTGTTGTCAAAAATATAATAATTAAAAAATTCACTTATTAAGACCAATTTAGATCGAGAATCTAAATTAAGTCTAATTTAGATTTTTATTTTGAATTTTGAATTTAAATTTTAAATTATTATTTAATAATTCCAAATAATTTTTGACGGTAGCTACTTATTATTATTTCTCGGCAACATTACGATCACGGCTCAAAGTTGCACATTTTCAAAAGTTGCACATTTGCTCAAAACTGCACATTTTCTCCATACTTATAATGCGACCTTTGAGCTGCGCTCGGTTTCTTGTCTGTATTATTAATAATTAAATAGTAATTGAGTTTAATACTAATATATGTCTTGATGGTGCCAAGTGATTGTTAGATTTGTTTGTCAAATGTCTGATCTCTCGGTATGTTTAAAACAAAAAGAAAGCAAGTTATAGTCGACTTAGTAAAATAATCATTATTTTTCGTTTAGTATTCAATTGCTTGCATCTAATCAATAATAGCTATTTTTCACTCTCTTGGTATTATTCATCATTGTTTTAGAACTTTTTAATTATTAGTTTCTTGATCATAATTTTACAAAATACAAGTCGAATTAATGCGCAAAAATTAGTGTCCATATCAATAAATGTATTTTTCATTTTCATGTATTTTTATGTTTCCCTTTGTCCACATTATAATCTATAGCTCAACGGCTGTGTTTGAATTAATAAAAAGACGATAATGTACTCTACTGATTACATTTAAATAATCCTCAACAACGTGATGTCCTTGATATGGTGGTAATGGCGTCTGCAAAGCATTGTTTGCTCCAGAGTTCGAACACCTTGTTCAGACTGTTTTGCACTCAAATACTTAACACATTGATTGATGTAGCGATTAAATTGACTTTCGCCTTCCATAATTACTAACCCAAATAGCTCCAAGCCGTTCTGGAGCTATGTAAATAAAAGTAGAAAAGTTATTCCATCAATTTATCTTTTGACCCATGACGGTAAGATTGCGAGAGATCCTGATGAAGTTGTGAGTATGTTGGCAGAGGCCTTTGATCTTATTTGTCCCACTCCAAATTACAGATTTTCGTCCAGCGCAAATTCCTGAGACATTCGTCTCCCATATGACATTAATTTCTTCAACAGAGGTATCACGGGAATTGCGTAAATTATCTATTACACGTCGGCTGGGCCGGACGACATTCATCATTTTAATAATAATACAAATTTATTTAACGTGGCAAATGCGTATAAGCTGCACGCTTACAAGTCCAAAAAAATGAAAAAGTCAAGCAGATAAATTGTTTAAATAGGATTTTTATTCTTCAAAAATTCCATGACCTGCTAGCATTCCCATTATCAGAGATGTTTAAGATGTATCTATGTACATCATACATCCCTGATCAGTAGAAGCGATCTCACATTACTCCTATATACAAAAAAGGGAACAGAGAAGACTCGTCCAATTATCGTCCTGTAAGTCTGACAAGCGTTGTATGTAAATGGCTTGAAAGGTTCGTGCATAAATACATAACTTCTCATATGGATAGATTTAAACTTCTGCACCCTTGTCAACATGGATTTCACACTGGTCGATCATGCCTCAGAAATTTAATTATGGCTCGTGAAAATTGGACAGATGTAATAATAATACAATAATTTATTTAACGTGGCAAATGCGTGCAAAATGCACGCTTACATGACCACTAACAAACAAAAAAGAACATCAAAAGTCACAGATAATTAGTTAATTGTTGAAATGGAATCGGATTTGGCGTTTGAAGCACGGCATATATGTTGATTGGCCGATATGAATAGGCAGTTGATTCCACAAAAGAGGAGTAGCCACAACGAAGGAGCGGAAGCCAAAAGAGGTAGAGTAGATTGGGACATGTAAAAGAAGAAAATTACGGGAACGCAGAGCACAATACACAGTACGAGAATTGTCGAGAAAAGGAAGGTTGAGAAATGAAGGGGTATGATAAGTTATAAGGCGAAAAGCAATGATAAGAAGACGAATTTGAACACGACAATAAATGGTAGGCCAATCAAGAGAAACAAGATAGTGGGATGTATGATCAAAACGACGAAGACGGAGGAGAACTCGGACGGCAGCGTTGATGATGCGTTGTAAAGGAAGAAGAGTGGATTTAGGTGTGTTGGAAAATAGACAAAGACAGTAATCAACTCCTGAGAAAAGAAGAGAAGATATGAGAGTCAAACAATAAGGGAAATCGATCAATCTACGAACTTGACGGAGAATGCGGAGTATCAAGGTAGATTAGCGTACTTTATCACTAGCGAAAGGTTTAAGTGAAAGTCGGTTGTCGAAATGAAAGCCTAGGAAAACGAGATTATTAACGATAGGAAGAATTGTAGAATTTAATGATACGGAAGGAGGTTCTAAGCCGAAGCTTCGAGGTAGGATCCACATAATTTTAGATTTATCAGGATTCAGAGAAAGGCGAAGGGAAGAAAGATGATTGGAAATTGAGACAAGACAGCTAGAAGCAGAAACACTAAGATCATAAATACGATAAGCAGGTGCGTGAGCATAGATGATAATGTCATCAGCATATTGCATAACATGGAAGTTAAATTTATAAGAAATCGAAGACAAGTAGCCGAGAAGAGAGAAAATCATAGGGCCTAATACGGAGCCTTGTGGAACAAAGGTCGGGATGGATGAAGGATGGGAGAGAGAAGAGTGATATCTTACCCATACGTAAATGTATCATTTACCCATGATACAGTGTCTTATTATGATATGTCTCCATGATACATATCTTATCATGGGTAAATGTATCATTTACTCATGATACAGTGGGTAAAGAGAAGCCATAATCATGACGAAGGCGATGTAGAAGAATCGAGTGATCTACGATGTCAAAATCAGACGATAGATCAAGAGAAACTATGACACTACATAATTTATGATCGCGCAATATGAGTAAGTCGTTATAAACTTTAAAACAGGCAATTTCGGTAGAGTAAATAGAGCAAAAAGCGGCTTGGAAGGGATGAAATAAGTTGGAGAAAAAGAGATATGTATTAACTTGCTTGAGAATGAGACGCTCAAGGAGTTTAGAGAGTGTTGGGAGAAGTGAGATAGGACAGTACGAAGATTGTAGTGAGGAGTCGAGAAATTGCTTTTTGATGAGAGGACGAACAGTGGCGCATTTCCAGATGGAAGGAAATGTACGGCTACGGATGAACGAGTTGAACAATGTGGTTAGGAAGGGTAAGATAGAGGAGCAGATATTTTTAAGGAAGTGAGTGGGAATTGGGTCAGAAGGAGAGGTTTTATTGGGTAATGACAGCAGAACCGAAGAAACTTCATCAGACGAAACGGGAAGAAGGTGGAATAGTTCTGGGAGGGAAGTATTTAAAGAGAAGAGTGGGTACAAGGGGGCTACGGGTAGTAGGGAAAGTAAATTAGATAGCTTAGTTTGTAGATAAGAAGAAAATTCATCAGGATTTATATTACAAGAAGTAGATGATCGTGAAAGAATTGAGTTTAAGATTTTCCAATGAGATTTAGAGTTGGAAGATGACTCGAGTTGATTTCGCCAAAAGATAGTATGTTTAGTACGTATAAGAATAAGATGTGAACGGCGTAGAGAAAAGTAGGAATCACGGAGATTTGGAGGGAGTGAGTTGGGAGAACGTTTAAGAAAACGATTATACACACGAAAAGAGTGACGGAGTCGACGCTTAGAAAGACTACAGTCAGAATCGAACCAGAGAGCATGGCGCAAGCGCTGAGAGCGTCGGAGTTGACTAGGCAGAAGTTTATTGATGATAGACATAAGTTCAGAATCAAACAGAATGCAGAGATCATCAGGAGAGAGAGTTAAGAGGAAGTGAAAATAGTGAAGAATTGAGTAAGGATGTGCAGAGAATAGGGATATCGAGTAGTTTCCAGGGTCGACTTGGTGTGGATATTGGTGGAGGCGGAGAAGGAGGATGGGGACGAGTAAGAGTAAGAGTGACAAGGAAATGATCGGACAAACCGGGATCAGTAATTGACAAGGAAGTATAGTCATTGAAGCAGATAGGGACATCAAGGATGTCGAGAGCACCGCCGAGAATATGAGTTGGGCTTGTTGAAAGTAATTTATAGTTAAAATCAGAAAAAAGATTAGTTAAAGTGATAGAGTCAGGGTCAGACGGGCGATCAAGACGAATGTTAAAGTCCCCGAGAACAAAAGAAGGAGTATAAGACAAGGAACAGTGAGACATAAGATCTGCAAGTTCGGTAAATAATATACTTGAGGGGGCAACTGAACCTGGACGGTATACAATCACAAGTTCCAGAGGGAAAGGAGTTGATAATCTGCATATGAGTAATTCGAACAAGGTGTAACGGATGTTAACGTTAATTTTACGTAAAGACATTGGGTGACGAGCAATGGCAACTATACCGCCATGGTTAAAATCAGTAGATGTATGAGAGGCAATTGGACGAGCTGATTCAACTAAAGAACAACCAGAGCGACATAGACGACGAATAGCAAGATCGTCGGAGTCACAATGCCAGGATTCGGTAATGCAGAGAATATCGATAGATAATTGATCGAAGATATCAAGGAGCATATCAGCTTTATGAAGAATGGAGCGAGTGTTGAATAGACTAAGACGAAAAGTGTGTTTAGGAGCGAGATCGACTAGCGAAGAAGACAAGTGGGAGAGATGGGACGCCATCGAATTTTTGGCCTTGTGTGTACAACGTGAAAATTTCCATTGATTTGACGTATAGATAAGGATGACTCGCCGTTTGTTTCACGTCGATGTTTCTCAATGCGAGCTAAATTGAGCTGGGCAATATCAGAAGGGGAGCGGTCAGGAAAGATACGACTAGTAGACGAAGTGGTAAGAAGTTTAAAACGTTGGGAAAGTACCAAGGATGCATGTGAACTATGTCGGAAAACAATGTTTAGGAGTGGAGGACTGAGATGATTGAATTTAGTGGATTTGTTTAAACGGATCAAAGATACAGGAGCGATATTATTGAAGAGGGATGGATTATTATTATTAGGAAGAATGGTTGCTAGGATAGACCTGAAAGCAGATACATCATCATCGAGGCGACATTGAGGAGAAGCAGATTCGGAAACCTTTAAATTAGATATGATAATGCATCGATCGCGCGAAGGAAAACGATTACGTAGTGGTGGACGGAAAGACCTGGTAGCAGTAGAGGCAGAAGAGCAGCTAAACGTGGGAATTACAGGGTTGCTAAGTGAAGATTTTAGATAGTTTGGAGCATGTGTGACAGGAGTGGAGTGTTGAATCGGTTGATCGGAGATGATTTTGACGGAAGGATGTAAATTATTGATAGGTGATACGGTTGGAGCATGTGTGACAGAAGTGGATTGCTGAATAGGTTGAACGGAGATGTTACTGGAGATAATTTTGACAGAAGGATGTAAATTATTGAGAAGTGATACGGTAGAGGTAGAGTAGGGAGTCCGTGAAGAGAAGAAAGAAGTATGAGATGTATTTAGATGTGGGGATACATAGGAAAAATGAGGTACGAGATGAAGGCCTTTACTGTTTGCATTGTTAGGAAGATGAAGATTAAGGGAAGCTTTATCCGTAGTTAAAGGATTGTGTGTGAGAAGTTTCAAGAACGGGTTTCATAGATGACGAAGGAGTTAGTAAGCAAACGGATGACGACGATAGATTGGAAGATATGTTGTCGTTTGTTGATGTTCAATGTATAACAGCGGTCTGAGTCGACTGAGATATATCATCAAGTTTATTTATTGAGCACAAATCTGTTTTGTTAGCGTTCAGAACGTCTCCATCGTTTGAGTGGTCATTCTTCATTAGCTTACCTACGAGGGCAGCACAACAGAAGCCGCAGAGGAAATTTCGATTTGAAACGTTGTCCTCGTCAGTGAAAGGAATGGCAACGTGAGTCCAAACATTGCAGTTCTTGTTGTCTCATCCAATTTGTTTTTCGATGTAAGCTTCCTTGACGGACTTGAGTTGCTGGCGACATTTTTAGTTAGCTTTCTCTTTGCCATAATAAAATGCTAATTAGTTAGTTATAAACAAGAATGTTTGAACTCTGTTAGTCTGCAAGTCGTTAGTTGTAAGTAGTTCGCGTTAGTTGTAAGTAGTCGTTAGTTGTAAGTAGCGAGCGGATGTCGTCAATGGTTGTCGATAATTGTTAAGCGGATGGTTGTCGATAGTTGTCGTTAGTTGTCGTCGAAGGTTGTCGTTGGTTGTCGTCGAAGATTGTAGTTTGATTGTTTTACAATCTTGGTGGACAAGATTTTCCGCGAGCTAAGCGAGCGGTACTGAAATCTGGAATGTATGTTTATTAGAACCCAAAATTTTTTTAAGGTTTTAAATTTTTTTTAGAAACCAAAATTTTTTTATGTAGTAGCGGATGGGTGTGGGGTCGATGCAATTGTTATCGATTTTAGCCGGGCGTTTGACCGAGTACCACATGATCCTCTGCTAGTAGTTTAGGCTAAATACGGTTTCGATCCCCATGTAGTTAGTTGGATTAGTTCGTTCTTGAATGGTCAGTCATATCAAGTTAGGCTAGGCAGTAGTGTTTCTTCACAATGTCATGTTTGTGCCGGAGTGCCTCAAGGTACGGTTATCGCCCCTTTACTGTTCAACATTTTCCTTCAGGATCTGTTATTAAGACTGAGATGCAAAATCCTAGCGTTTGCAGATGACCTCAAGTTATGGCGATGCATTCAATCGTATCATGAATTTTTCTGCTCTAGGAAGATTTAAACAATATTGTTAGGTGGAGTAATGAGACAGGACTGATGTCAAATATATAAAAGTGCTGCCACATGCACTTAGGACATAGGAAATTTCCTTTCAGATATAAATTAGGTGCCGAGACAATTACGCAGGTACAATGCACAAGAGATTTGGGAATACTTGTGCACAAGTCATTGAAGAGTCGTCCAAACACATAAAGAATAATCCAAACGACTTGGAAACTTAGCTATCAGGTCCGACGGTGTTTTTGTAATTCATCGGCTTCCTGTCTTAAAATAATATACAATTCACTTATTCGTCATATTATTGAATATTGTATCCCTGCAGTATTTCCATGTACACGTGGTGAGATGAATGAGCTTGAAAATGTCCTCCGTAGGTTGACGAGATCGTGTCATTCCCTCATGAAATTGTCTTATATGGGCCGATTGCGCAATATAGGAGTTCCTTCAGTCCGTACTAGTATAGTATGTCTTGATATTTTGTTTTAGGGATATGTTATTCGAGCGTGACGGATTCCCGGTCGACTGTATTCAGCAAAGCCAGCGAACTACTAAACGAGGTCACTCTCTTACATTGAGGACCCTTCATCACGGCAAACTCGGAAGACTATATCGCCTTTCTCATCGAGCAGTGAGGCTTTGGAACAAACTTCCAGAGAATATCATCAACATATCAAATAGAATGCACTTCAAGAAAACGCTAATTACATGACTTTGCACATATTCTAATTTCAATATCCTGTATCCGGATTAAGATTTTGCTGACATAAAATTGGTTTTACCGTGAGCAGACAAAACAGCTGCATGACTATAGTCTTGTATGTTATAATAATAAATATATTCCGTTAAAATCTGAAGATTTGGCAACGACAGTATTTTAACAATAAAAATTAAGTCAAGATTTAATTGTACACATGTTGACTGCTCTGCTTCTACTCTTGTTAGTGTCCAGTAGAATTAGAAAATTTTTTTTTTAGAATTTACGCTGCCTGGTCTGCCGCTACGATTTTCTTACCTAGAAAGTGAACGACGAAGCGTTCAAATTTATCTCAGAGATGTAATGATAATTCATAGAAATATTCGTTTAAATTTGGTACTCTACTCCTTCAGGATTATATTTGCTATGCCTGAATTAATTTTGTAGGTTGATATTTTAATTCAAACCAATTTGACTGCAATGATCCAATGGCTATATTATCTATCATTGCATTTTTATCTTACTAGAACAAACCATGTTATAAAACAACTTGAAATGCCAATTGACCGATTATCAATATCTTAATATACTTTATCGGAGCTTTGAAACGTTAACTTCAAATCGATATCGACACTTAAATTGACCGTATCGTAATGTGTCGAATTGTCTTGATCTTGTTTGGGAAGGTTCAACATTCACATTACCTTAAAAACTGACTCAATCTCAGAAATATCAATGATTATTATTATATTTTCAACAACAAAAAGAGCTTGAACAGCTCGAACATGTTGGTTCACAACAGGGAAAACAAAAAAATTAAAAATTAAAACGAAATAATGTGCAATTCAGGCATGACGACAACGCATCCTGAGGTAATTTCGCAACCGTCGTTTAAAACTCCCCTGGTTACCATTTATCGTCACAACAGGTAGACCATTCCAGATAGGTACAATTCTATCATGGATTGTTGATATTCGTTTATTGCAGGCTCGTCTTCTCTTTAGCATATAGTTGTGACTACGTAGGCGATCGTTGGTTCTTAGCTCAAACGTGTCTTTGCCGCAGTGGCCTGGGGTGGTCAAGCACCTTCACACGAACATCAGATCATTAAATTTTAGTGAAATTTTCACTGGGGAACGTCAAGACAGCGCAGGCGTTCCTCGTAAGGTAACGAACATATGGACCGCACCAAATGTGTGTACCGATGGAGAATGCGTTCGTAAGCGTCCGGCTTAAGCTGGATGATTGTAAACAAAATTTCTTCACATATCAACTTGTATAACCTTAATTCCTACCTTCTCAATCTCAAAATTATCTGATCTGATTTGTTCTACTGACAAGTTATTATTGATCTGTGGACTTTGTTTTTTCCGATAATATATCCTCTGTCAGAAATACTGAAACTATGTATTATTGATACGACATTATTATTTTTCGCTAATTTTCAAGCAAATTTAAAGATTTTTTCTTTTGCTTATAATGTAAAAGTATAAATCAACAAAATATTATTAAAATATTACATTAAGATAATATACTACATCTAAATTATATTATTTACATTTATATATTATAATATATAAATATATAAATGTTTATGTATTAATATATAAACATTTATCCGATTGTGGCACGATATTATCCTCACAGGTATTGATCTTATTTTTGATACAGCAGGACGCTACTAATCAGTCTGGGTGGGTCTCATCAGCTGCTGACCCAGACCTACATTTCACGTTTCGACCCTTATTATCTGCTTTCTCCGTAGACTGATGCTGATCGGATTTGAACTTAGGACGTCTGTATCTTGATTCAACGCAACATTCACTGAGCTGGCTGCTTCAGTGGTGTAGATATACATTTCTGTATATTACTAAGAAAAAAATTTCAGCTCACAGATGCAATCAAATATAAATATTTATATTATATTAATATATAATATAAACCAATATAATATATATATTGGTTTATATATTCCCAAATATCCCCAATATATCTCCCACCCCTGACACGCTTGACGTCACTACTGCTGATTTGCAGAGTTCGGTGTGTCGAACAAACCAATTCAAAAGTGATGCAATGCAAAGCGAAACTTGCAGAGTTACGAAATGCAGTATTGAACCAGATGGAAATGAGCAGTACCAGCCACGTGTACCATCGGTACCTACTTTTAAACAAATTCCTTCACCAAGTATCGGTAGCAGAGCTTGCAAGATAAATAGAATTTCTGATCGAGGATCACAAACAGACCATGCAACAATAGATCAATGCACTACAAAGAAGATCGTCCCAATTTCGGCAACTCATTCTGGAGCCTCTCCTGCGGCAACTCGTCTGGAGCAGCGATCTATCCGGACCCCACGTTCGAGTAACATACGAGATAAAAGATCTGTTATAGATATATCCAAATGTGTGATCTTTGCCAACGTTTATGAGTCCCAATCCGACAGTGCTCAAAATCGTATTAATGATGATGTCGGCTCAGTGCGGCAGATCCTATCCGGCGTTTTCGTTGAGGGTGAGGAAGGTTTGGCAGAATCTCTACAGATCTTGGCCCTTCACAGAATCGGCAAAAGAGACGGAAATGGTAAGACTAGATTACTAAGATTAGTTTGTGCGTCTTCTAATCAAGCCGCTTCCATTCTTAATAGAGCTTACAGATTAGCGGGTACGTCTATGCGCATCTTCAAGGACCTTTCGATCGAGGATCGCCGTCAATTGTCTCTTGCTAGGAAGGAACTATATAACAGGTGTCAATTAGGTGAGGAGGATTTATGCATCCGAAATTTTCGGGTGGTTCGACGCCGACCATTTGTACGGTGGGAGAAGTTAACTATAAAAACTCAACGAAGGGAGCTTTAGGAGACTTGGTTTCATTTCGTACCATCTTATCGAAAAGTCCGGTGAATTACGGTAGTCATTCTATCAGGATTGCATGTTCCAATGTTCGCAGCTTAGTCTCTATATTTGATGAGTTCAACTTTTATTTATCAGCAGCGACGTGTCTATTTTCGCACTCACTGGGACCTGGCTGCACAGTGGTATTGATGACAATTGTGTTAACATCCCGGGCTTCTCACTATTAAGAACTGACCGAGGAAACACCCGCCGTGGTGGTGAGGTTGCGATCTATGTAGACAACAAAATGATTGTGACCAACGTTATGTCATATCGAGATGATGATCTATTGGAGTCGCTCTCTTTAACAGTGAAATCGGGTGATACGACAATGTCGATTTGCGTTTGCTATCGTACTCCGCGCACTTGCTGCTTGAAACATGACATGATCAGCTATTTCACGAAAGTGTCGAAACCGTCCAATTTCATCCTTCTTGGTGACTTTAATATTCCGAACCTAACTGGGAGCTCCCCTTTCGAATGTCTTCGCGGTGTAAGTCAGATGGATGTCGACTTATGGAATTTTCTTGTGGACGATTTAGCTCTTATACAACAAGTCACTCAGTCAACTAGGTTTATGGGAAATAGCTCCTCGTTATTGGATTTAGTTTTCAGTAAAACATTTCTTGACATACGTGAAGTTCAATATGACCCTCCCATTAGACTCAGTGATCATCTCGTCATTAAGTTTTTTACTGGTTTCTGTGACGAAGCCCCATCTAACGCAGTTAAGTACTTCAAACGCAAATGGAATACGGTAGATACGAATGCCCTCCGTAAGCTTACAGAACGATTGGGTCTTCACAACAGTGTTGTCAGTGATATCGATGATTGGAAAATTTTGTTTGTTCCTCTCAACTATCTTAGGATTGCGTAGCCCCATTGAAAACCGTACAATCCACTTCGAAACTTAAACCTCCGTAATTTGATCATGAGTTACTTGACATTTTGAAGATGCGAAATAAACCATTTAAGTCATCTCTGAAAATTCAGGGTCTTCGGTCAGAATACCTTCAATATCGTCGTCGTTTCAGCTCTATAAAGAAAATAAAAAGACAAAGGTATGAAGCTGGAATAATATCATCATATCGAACTTCTTCCAAACCATTCTGGCGGTATGTGAATCAAAATAAAAAAATGATTCAATCAATCACAGGGTTAAATCATGGGGGCAGAATTGTACGAGAACCTGATGAAATCGTGAGTGTGCTAGTGACAGTGTTTGAACTTGATTCTTCCACGCCATCTAAAGGCTTCCGTATAGCGCACACTCCTGAGGCATTCACGTCGTATATGCCGCTTGTTCACCCGGCTGAGGTTTCGCGGGAACTGCACGGATTGTCACCATATACTTCGGCCGGCCCAGACGGTATACACCCCTTTATCCTCCGGAATCTCCATGATCTATTAGCATCGCCACTATCAGAGATGTTTAACATGTCGATACATACTTCGTGCATCCCTGATCACTGGAGACAATCTTGCATCATCCCCATTCATAAAAGGGATGGCAGAGACGATCCGTTTAATTATCGTGCAGTATGCCTGACAAGTATTGCATGCAAATGGCTCGAGAGGTTTGTGCATAAATACATTACCACTCACATGGAAAGAGGTAAGCTACTACACCCATCTCAGCATGGCTTTCGTACCGGCAGGTCCTGCCTTAGCAATCTAATTACGGCACGTGAAAGTTGGACAGACATAGTTGCAAACGGGGATATGGTTGATGTAATTTACATTGACTTTAGTAGGGCGTTCGACCGAGTACCGCACGATCTTTTGCTCTTACTGTTGGCTCAATACGGGATTGATCCGAGTGTAGTTCGTTGGATCGAGTCGTTCCTGAAAGGTCGATCATATCAAGTTAGGTTAGGGAGTAGCCTTTCTCCTCCACGAAATACTTACGCAGGTGTTCCTCAGGGATCGGTCATGGGACCCTTGTTATTCAATATTTATCTTCAGGATCTACTTGTAAGATTAGAATGAGATGTACTAGCGTTTGCGGATGACCTGAAGTTATGGAAGTGTATTCGTTCATATGAAAACTGTTTGGAGCTTCAAGATGACCTCGACACTATAAGCATATGGAGCAGGACTACAGGCTTGCTTTTGAATACCTCGAAGTGCAGTCACATGTTTTTAGGAGTTAAGAAATTTTCTTTTGTGTATAGTTTAGGTGGTGAGCCAATTGAGCAGGTACAGTGCACTAGAGACTTAGGGGTACTTGTGCACGAATCGTTAAAGAGTCGTCCAAACACAGACTGAATTATTCAGTCGACCATACATTTGAGCTATGTGCTTCGTAGGTGCTTTCGTTACCCATCTGTGTTTTGTCGTAAAGTGATGTACAACTCAATAATTAGGCCCATTCTTTTATACTGTACACCAGCAACATTTCCGTGCAAGCGAGGCGAGCTGAATGATTTAGAAAATCATTCGCAGGTTGACGAGGTGCTGTCGTTTTCCGAGTAGTTATTCTTATATGGATCGCTTGTGAGAGATAGGCATACCGTCGGTTCGGTCTGCGATAGTGTGTAGCATCATCTTATGCTTCAGAGATATGTTACTCGGATGTGATGGGTGGCCGGCAAACTGTATCCAGCGGAACAAACGTGATACGAATCGGGGCCACTCTTTGACTGTGAAAACGCTGCACCATGGGAAGCTGTCTAGAATCAGTCGCCTATCGCACCGGGCGGTGAGGATGTGGAACTTACTTCCGGAGGATATGGTCGCTATTCAGAGTAGACAGCAATGCATGCTGAGGATGGAGCAATGGATGTGCGAGACAAACTAACAATCTATACCGGATTGTTATCCTTGGGAGGAATGTCGAATTTTTTTCTTTTCGGTTTATTTTTTTTCTTTTTTTATCATGTGATCAGACAAAAACGCCCTACGGCTACAGTCTTGTAATTGAATAAATAAATTACATTTATATTTATAAAAAAATTATATTAACGCGGCGGACTTCGAGAGGGAGTTGATTGCAGGCGAGTGAGGCGGTGAAAAGGAAGGATCGGAGATCGTAGTTGTTGAAGTAATTTGGAACGTGGAGTAAGAGGGAATTGCGGGAACGCAGCGATAGCGAGGTGGTGCGAGTTTCGACTAAGAAAGGAAGGTTGATGAACGATGGGGGCCGACAGCGATGAGACATAAAGTTACCAGAAAGCGGAGTTTGATGCGGATGTGAATGGTGGGCCAGGAGAGTTGGGCAAAATATGTGGATGTGTGGTAGAAGCGACAGAGACGAAAGAGCACTCGAACGGCGGTGTTGATTATTCGTTGTAGGGGTAGGATGATGGATTTTGAGAATTGGCGAAAAGGCTAAGCCAGTAATCGATTTTAGGGAAAAGAAGCGATGAAAGAAGATACATACAAGAACGGAAGTCGATAAAGGGGCGGATACGGCGAATGTCACGGAGAATTAAGTTAGACGAGCGGACCTTGTCACGGACGAAGGGTTTAAGGGAAATGTGATCATCAAAATGAAAGCCTAAGAAAGTGAGATTGTGGACTACTGGGATGATCGATGAGGCAAAATATACAGTGGGAGGAGATATGTTTGGTTTACGGGGGAGGATCCACATTATTTTGGACTTGTCGGGGTTTAGAACGAGATGGAGATTGGAGAGACGTTTGTAGATAGAAGAAAGACAGTTGGAGGCAGAAATGCCGATATCGTGTATGCGATGTGCGGGTGCATGAGCATAGATTAGAATGTCATCGGCGTATTGCATGACGTTAAAGGAGTAAGGTTTGATAAACGGAGAGAGATCGCCAAGCAAAAGAGAGAAAAGCAGGGGACCTAGGACTGAACCTTGTGGAACCCCGCAAAAAATAGGGATGGGAGGGGAGGATGATGAATTAGAACCGACGCGAAAGGAACGGTCGGCTAGATATGAGGCGAACCAAGCTACGGAGGAGGAAGAAAAGCCGTAATCATAACGAAGGCGAGAAAGGAGGACGGAGTGGTCGACAATGTAGAATGCGGAGGAGAGGTCGATGGAGATGAGAACACTATATAGAGCCTTGTCTCGAGAAATGAGTAAGTCGTTGTACACTTTTATGCATGCGATTTCTGTCGAGTGATTAGAGCGGAAAGCGGATTGGAAAGGAGGGTACAGATTGGATGAGGAGAGATAAGCGTTGATTTGTATTAAGATGAGGCGTTCTAAGAGCTTTGAAAGAGTAGGGAGTAGTGAAATGGGGCGATAGCTAGAAGGAAGGGAGGGGTCGAGCGATTGTTTCTTAAGGAGGGAACGAACGATTGCGGATTTCCAGTGTGAAGGGAAGATACGACTGCGGATGGACGAGTTAAACAAGGTTGTGAGAAATGGGGATATCGATGAGCATATAGATTTTAATATGTGGGTAGGCAGGGGATCGGCAGGTGAGGTTTTGTTGGGCAAGGACATGAGGACAGATGATACTTCTGTAGGTGATACAGGGAGAAGATGAAAGAGTTCCGGAAGGATGAGTGTAGACTGGGTAGAGTGGGATAGGATGGAGACCGGGGTGTGAGAGAGCAGCGTGGATACTTTAGTCTGGAGAAATGACGAATAATCATTAGCATTGATGTTGCAAGGCGTAGAGGAACGAGCCAGGATTGAGTTAAAAGTATGCCAGAGAGTCTTCGAGTTGAATGAAGTGATGATTTTATGCTGCCAGAAGGAGTTGCATTTGGTACGTAGTAGGTTGAGATGAGACCGGCGAAGAGCAAGATAGGAATCACGAAAAAACGCAGTGATCGAACAGAAATAACGTCGTAGAGAGCGGTGATAGACTCGAAAAGCATGGCGGAGTCGACGCTTTGAGAGTAGGCATTGGATGTCAAACCATGGGTTACGGTGCAAGCGACGGTGTGGGTGAGACTTTAAGGGCAAGAGAATATCGAGAGTGGATGTGAGTTCAGAGTCGAAAAGAAAGGCGAGAACGTGAGGAGATGAATATGTTATTGTGGGATAGGATAGAGACGATTTGATTAAGGCAGAGCGGAGAAGGGAGATGTCAAGATTTCTCCAAGGGCGACGTAGGATTGTATGTGTGTGATAAGGGGTGTGGTTGTGAGTGAGATCAAGGGTGACGATAAAGTGATCGGATAGACCAGAATCAGAGATGAACAGTTAAGTGTAGGCAGCAAAATGATCGGGGACAGCGATGATGTTGAGTTTCCCATCAAGGATATGTATGGGGGCAGTGGAGATTAGTTTGTAATGGTAGTTGGATAGAATGTTGATGAACCGGGCGGTCGAGGCGGATGTTGAAGTCGCCTAGAACGAGTGAAGGGATTAAGGGCAAAGAACAATGAGAATGGAGGTCAGCGAGTTCGGTGAAAAATAAGGATGTAGGAGCTGATGAACCAGGACGGTATACAATGGCGAGATTTTGAGTGATCGGGTTAGAAGAACGACAAGTGAGCAATTCAAAAGAGCAAGGACTGAAAGGGGAAGTGATTTTGCGAATAGACGTGGGGTGACGCGCGAATGCGACGATGCCGCTATGATTAGAGAATTTAGAAGGGGATTTGCTGAGGGGGCGGGCGAATTCGACTATGGAGCAACGGGCAGAGTGCAGACGTCGAATGTAAAGGTCGTCGGAATCTGAGTGCCATGATTCGGTGAGGCGGAAGAGATCGATAGATTGCTTGATGAATAGGTTGAGGATAATATCGGATTTTTTGAGAATAGATCTATTGTTGAGGAGGCCTAGGCGGAAACCGTGTGTGATGGCGAAAGAGTCTAGTTGAGAAGACACATAGGGGGAGATGGAGCGCCATCGAATTTGTGGACGGATGTGGTTAACTTGAAAATTTCCGTCTATGCTTCGGATGGAGAGTGATGTTTCACCGTTTTCCTCGCGACCGCGTTTTTCGATGCGGGCAGAATAGTGTTCAGCGATTTCAGAAGTGGTGGGATCGGGAAAAATTCGAGTGGTTGAAGATGACATGACTTTAAATCGTTGATAAAGGACCGAAGACGCGTGAGACCAATGCTTGAAAACAATTTTTAGGAGAGGGGCTGGGAAGGATTATATTGGGAAGATTTGTTTAGACGGATGAATGCGACAGGAGAAATGTCCTTGAAAAAGAATGGTTTATCCGCAGGAACAATAGACGAGAGGATGGATCTGAAGGCGGAAACATCGTAGTCGAGACGTGCTTGTGGAGATAAGGAGTTGGACGGAGTGATATTAGTGACGATGACGCAACGATTGCTTGAAGGAAAGCGCTTTCTTAAAGGAGGACGAATGACGTGAGTGGGTGAGACCACCATAGCAGAGCTGGTAGTTGATGATTTGGAGAGATTTGGTTTGACGACGAGATACATAGAGGATAATGATAATAAAGAGGGTGGCAAGCGATTTTAGGAAAGGTTAGGAGTGGAAGGATCGTGGAGGTTGGTGGAGGTGATTTTGATTTATGGATGCAAGTTATTGAGAAATGAGAAGGGAAGGACGGGACGGGGGTGCCGGGGAGTAAAGATGACATGATATGGGAAGTGTATATGGTGGCAGGGTCGGTGGGTTGAGAAAGGACATTAGAAACGACGGGGGTAGTTTGAGTTAACGTGTTGGATGTTGCTATGTGCCTATTGGAAAGGTTGCGGATTAGTTTGTTGGCACAAAAACCACATACGCAGTCTCCTATAGACTTATTCTTGTAGCAGGATATTGTTGTCTAGACGCTGCAGTCGTGTATCGAGAACTGTACTTGCAGTTGTCCATAGTTGGTGTCTGTCTTAGCTGTTTTCTTACGTCCTCCAATTAACTCTAAAAATTCTGCAAGCAAAGCGAGCGGAACTGCATTGATCTGGAACTGGATTGATTGTATATATTAATATCTCAAATGTGTGTTTAAGCTGTTAAATATTTTTTTCTATATATTTATATATTATAATACATTTAGACTGGCTAAACAATTGTCGTAGATAGTATTACTTACAATTATTGTGGATCAATCATCCAGTCAGTGCCTGATATTATCACTGGTCAAAAGTTTCTTGGTTATAACTTGGTTATAACTTTCTTGGTTATACTTACAAATACTAAATGGGGAAGATAAAGACGAAAAATCCTCAAAAGTACTAATTCCAACAAATTTGCTGTGACTCGTTTGTTCGCGATGTCTGGACCACTGTTTCAATTCTGGAGTTCGAGCAATTCATCATTCATCAACCTTCCTTTCTTTGACGACACTCGCCCAACCTCGCTATCGCTGCGTTCCCGTTATACCCTCTTACTCCACGTTCCCAATTACTTCAACAACTATGGTCTCATATCCTTCCTCGTCGCCGCCTCACTCGCCTGGAATCAACTCCCTCTCGACGTCCCCCCGCTCCCTCATTTATCACATTCAAACACCTCCTCCGTTCACACCTTCTCTACACATGATTTACATTTTTGTTTTATTGCGGTCATGTAAGCGTGCGCTGGCACGCATTTGCCACGTTAAAATAAATCTTTTTTTAATCGGCTATGTGAGATAGGAAATTTATTTGTATATATTGCAGCGCTTCGATTTTATTGCAAAATATTTTAATGATCACACCGAATAATTCTGATATACTTGCTGCTGATACGTCCAAAGAATCCAACGATGTTCACTCCGTCGGTTGGAGTTTTGCGGCATATAAAGATATGATTTGGACGAATGATCTATCGAATGAAGATTGTCAAACTATGTCAAGTACAGCATTGATATAATCATACATATCATTTGGTCGGCTTCATCAATTATCCTCGTGTGAATTCTTTAATCCTAGATGCAGCACTGTACACTACAATCAGCGGCAGTGAGCCTACGCCTACATTTCGTGTTTCGGTCCTTTAATGATCTGCTGAAATTTTCAAGGAAAACATTTCCACTTGTGCAAACTGTACGTTGTTTCCGTCTTTTGTAACAAAATGACGGAGATACAAAAAAACCAGCCTTATACTTCCGGATGACATGACATCGAATTTCACAATTAGTAAAATCATATATGGTCTGGATATAGACACCAAATCGGAAATGGTACCTATCAAATAAGCTGGCAATTCCTCTGTCAAGTCACAATCCACATGGCCTACCTCACCTTCTCTCACGCAGCAATTCAATAACAATTATATAGACTCTGATCATATCGAAATTCCACACCAGGTTGCAATCGATGGTGCACAGTCTAGTAAAGTTTCTAGTCAGATATTCTCTCAACGACAACTGATCCACTAAATATTCACAGGTCGTTCTTGTCCAGCAAATCTAATGAATCTTGCCGGTATCGATATTTGATTATTACGAACGTTCCTGAGTCGTCGTCAGATGTTGTCCAAACCCGAGTGGACCACAATTCCAAAAAATATTGAGAGTTATTATTTATCCAGAAGATCCTTACATTTTGGAAGTTTGCCCTATTGCGATATTTAAGATAGGCCGTCGCAAACATCTCGAAGGACGCTCTCGTTTGATGAAAGTTGTCTTTCATACCTCCTCAGTGGTTCGTTAGTTGTTAAAGAGCAGATTTAAACTGAGGCAGTCTCCATTCGATTGTTGACAGATATATCTTTCGTTAGGCGTTGTCTCTGGCGTGTTTCTCGAACTGAGCTAAATGCTCGGATAGAATCTGGAGAAACTAATATGCATCTTATTAATTTTAGGGTAGTTCGGCGTGGTCCATGACTGAGATGAACTCCGCAATGAAAAATATTTCTGAGAATTGTACGATAAGACCCAACGCGCCTTGTCGTAAAACTCACAATTGGCTCAAAGCTATACATTCGAACGTTCGAAGCATTCTCAATAAGATGGATGAATTGAAGGTCATAGCTACATCTAATCATCCAAATAGCATTGCCCTTAGTGAATCTTGGCTCTCTAACTTTGTCCCTGATAGCTTATTATCCATAGATGGATATAACCTGTTTCGTTGTTATCGATCTGGTCGAAGTGGAAGGGGTGTTGTGCTATATTGTAATTTAGGTATTAATGTAGTGTGTTTGCAGACGGTTAGTGATGCTAGTGGGAATGAGGCAGTGTACCTCGAATTGTGCCTTGATAAGGTCAATTCTATGTACGTGTTAGTGTTCTATCGTCCTCCTTTGGCAAGTAGCGATGATTTAATATAACTTATTTTGCTATATTATCAACAGAAAAAATGTCTAATCTTAGGAAATCTGAATATTTCCTCAACAGATTTGAACTTTTTTCGTATGCTAGTCGCATTGAATCGGACTCGGTTTTATTGAGTGCTCTATACAACTGTTGTCTGCATTAGCATGCACGCGAGGCAACCCGTTTCGCTAGCCAGTATCCTGCCCAGCTAAACATGGTCTTGTCTTCGTTTAAGTCTGATATTACTCACATAAATTATCTTTCAGGATTGGGGATGTGCGATCATTGTGTACTGTTTTTTATTTACATGCGTCCACAATTTAACGTAGGCCAGTCCTTTGCAGGGTAAGTCTTTGGATTTCTGGAAAACCGATTTCGACGCAATTATGTACAGATTAAAACTGGTTAGATGGTCAGATCCGTATATATGCGTAATTGACGAGGCTTGAAATGATTTTGAAAGCACACCCTATAACTTACTGATATTGCATTTTCCCGAGATAAAAACACTTAGGTAAGTTTATCTTTTATGTGATAAGCTTTTCCGGTATCATTTACCCGCACGTAATCGTGTGTAGATTTCATATCGTTGTGGACAACTATCTTATGAGTCTTTCAAACAAATTAGGAATAGATTTATAACTCTCAAGAGAAAGAAGCGTCGTCAGTTTGAGGAGAAGTTGAGTTCGCAAAATCAGGGGCTCCAATATTCCACTAGTATCGTTGAAGGATGATTCTGAAAGCGAGGTCAGGTGTAATTGTGTCGTGGCAAACTTATCTGCCCAGGAGTTCACATCGATTTTTTGCTCTTCACCGACATCGTGTAGTTCTGAATCAGAAAAGGGTTCAGAAGCATTCGATCGATATAATATGTCGCTTTGTGCTGATGATGTTTTGCAGCTTCTCTGTAAACTAAAACCGAACACCGCTGCAGTCCGGACGGACTTCCCGCAATTCTTTTGAACAAAAATTTGTCCTTAAATATATTCGTATGTTTTCCTTATATTCCAGTTTTCTATTCTCCAATCTCGAATTCCTTCACATTGGAAAGAGTCCGTTGTCGTTCCAGTGTATAAAAAGGAAGATCGACAAGTGGGTAAGAACTATCGCACAGTTACCTTGGCATGTATTATTTGTAAGTTGCTTGAAAAGCTAATAGTCAAAAACATATTTTATTTGGAAAGCAACAATAAAGTCACTAACTCATATCACGGATTCAGATCAAATCGATCAACAATAAGTAACCTTTAGGTTTCTTCCAACTCATGTCAGTCTTCATTAGATAGACGAGCTAAATTCGATATACCTTTTGTAGATTCATTTCATGCTTTCGATTCAGTTCCGCATAATCATCTCATTCACAACTTGATGTCCCTTAGTGTTTGTCCAATGCATGCCGCCTGGATTGCAAATTACTTAAGTTCACACTCTTTTAGAGTACATGTAGGTGCAAATATAGCCACCTCATTCGCTATTAATTCCGGCGTTCCACAGGGTGCTGGTATCTCATCACTTTTTATTGTCTATATCAATAATCTTCCATCTGTAATTCGTTCTAGTGTCGTTGAATGCGGACAATGTTAAGATATAAAAAATAGATTTATTTTTACGTGGCAAATGCGTGCTGAAGCACGCTTAAATGACCACGAAGAAAATAAAAAAATCTAAATCATGTGTCGAGAAGGTGGGAACGGAGGCGGTATTTGAATGTGATAAAAGAAGACGCGCGGCGGACATCGAGAGGGACTGATTCTAGGTGAGTGAGGCGGCGACGAATAAGGATCGGAGACCGTAGTTGTTAAAGTAATTGGAAACGTGAAGTAAGAGAGAATTATGGGAAAGCAGCAATATAGAGGTGGGAAGAGTGTCGTCTAATAAAAGGATGTTGATGAACGGTAGGGAGCCGACAGAGATGAGACGAAAAGTTACGAGAAAAATGCGGAATTAGAAGCGGATGTGGATGGTGGGCGAGGAGAGTTGGGTAAGATATGTGTATGTGTGATCGAAGCGACGGAGACGTATGATGGTTGAACGACGGAGTTGATGATGCGTTGTAGGGGTAGGATGATGGATTTTGGAGAATTGGCGAAAAGGCTGAGACAGTAAGCGATTTTAGGGAAGAGAGCGATAATAGAAGATACATACAAGAACGGAAGTCAATAAATGGCGGAAACGGCATATCTCACGGATAATTAAGTTAGACGAGCGGACCTTGTCACGGACGAAGAGTTTAAGGAAAAGGTGACCATCGAAATGGAATAATAATACAATAATTTATTTAACGTGGCACATGCGTGCAAAATGCACGCTTACATGACCACTAACAAACAAAAAAAGAACATCAAAAAAGAACACGTAAAAAAATTTTGGTTTCTAATAAACATACAATCTAAAGTAAATACAATTTCAGGTCCGCTCGCTTCGCTCGCGGAAAATCTTGTCCACCAAGATTGTAAAACAATCAAACTACAATCTTCGACGACAACCAACGACAACCTTCGACGACAACTAACGACAACCATCCGCTTGACAATTATCGACAACCATCGACGACATCCGCTCGCTACTTACAACTAACGACTTGCAGACTAACGGAGTTCAAACATTCTTGTTTATAACTAACTAATTAGCATTTTATTATGGCAAAGAGAAAGCTAACTAAAAATGTCGCCAGCAACTCAAGTCCGTCAAGGAAGCTTACATCGAAAAACAAATTGGATGAGACAACAAGAACTGCAATGTTTGGACTCACGTTGCCATTCCTTTCACTGACGAGGACAACGTTTCAAATCGAAATTTCCTCTGCGGCTTCTGTTGTGCTGCCCTCGTAGGTAAGCTAATGAAGAATGACCACTCAAACGATGGAGACGTTCTGAACGCTAACAAAACAGATTTGTGCTCAATAAATAAACTTGATGATATATCTCAGTCGACTCAGACCGCTGTTATACATTGAACATCAACAAACGACAACATATCTTCCAATCTATCGTCGTCATCCGTTTGCTTACTAACTCCTTCGTCATCTATGAAACCCGTTCTTGAAACTTCTCACACACAATCCTTTAACTACGGATAAAGCTTCCCTTAATCTTCATCTTCCTAACAATGCAAACAGTAAAGGCCTTCATCTCGTACCTCATTTTTCCTATTATCCCCACATCTAAATACATCTCATACTTCTTTCTTCTCTTCACGGACTCCCTACTCTACCTCTACCGTATCACTTCTCAATAATTTACATCCTTCTGTCAAAATTATCTCCAGTAACATCTCCGTTCAACCTATTCAGCAATCCACTTCTGTCACACATGCTCCAACCGTATCACCTATCAATAATTTACATCCTTCCGTCAAAATCATCTCCGATCAACCGATTCAACACTCCACTCCTGTCACACATGCTCCAAACTATCTAAAATCTTCACTTAGCAACCCTGTAATTCCCACGTTTAGCTGCTCTTCTGCCTCTACTGCTACCAGGTCTTTCCGTCCACCACTACGTAATCGTTTTCCTTCGCGCGATCGATGCATTATCATATCTAATTTAAAGGTTTCCGAATCTGCTTCTCCTCAATGTCGCCTCGATGATGATGTATCTGCTTTCAGGTCTATCCTAGCAACCATTCTTCCTAATAATAATAATCCATCCCTCTTCAATAATATCGCTCCTGTATCTTTGATCCGTTTAAACAAATCCACTAAATCCAATCATCTCAGTCCTCCACTCCTAAACATTGTTTTCCGACATAGTTCACATGCATCCTTGGTACTTTCCCAACGTTTTAAACTTCTTACCACTTCGTCTACTAGTCGTATCTTTCCTGACCGCTCCCCTTCTGATATTGCCCAGCTCAATTTAGCTCGCATTGAGAAACATCGACGTGAAACAAACGGCGAGTCATCCTTATCTATACGTCAAATCAATGGAAATTTTCACGTTGTACACACAAGGCCAAAAATTCGATGGCGTCCCATCTCTCCCACTTGTCTTCTTCGCTAGTCGATCTCGCTCCTAAGCACACTTTTCGTCTTAGTCTATTCAACACTCGCTCCATTCTTCATAAAGCTGATATGCTCCTTGATATCTTCGATCAATTATCTATCGATATTCTCTGCATTACCGAATCCTGGCATTGTGACTCCGACGATCTTGCTATTCGTCGTCTATGTCGCTCTGGTTGTTCTTTAGTTGAATCAGCTCGTCCAATTGCCTCTCATACATCTACTGATTTTAACCATGGCGGTATAGTTGCCATTGCTCGTCACCCAATGTCTTTACGTAAAATTAACGTTAACATCCGTTACACCTTGTTCGAATTACTCATATGCAGATTATCAACTCCTTTCCCTCTGGAACTTGTGATTGTATACCGTCCAGGTTCAGTTGCCCCCTCAAGTATCTTATTTACCGAACTTGCAGATCTTATGTCTCACTGTTCCTTGTCTTATACTCCTTCTTTTGTTCTCGGGGACTTTAACATTCGTCTTGATCGCCCGTCTGACCCTGACTCTATCACTTTAACTAATCTTTTTTCTGATTTTAACTATAAATTACTTTCAACAAGCCCAACTCATATTCTCGGCGGTGCTCTCGACATCCTTGATGTCCCTATCTGCTTCAATGACTATACTTCCTTGTCAATTACTGATCCCGGTTTGTCCGATCATTTCCTTGTCACTCTTACTCTTACTCGTCCCCATCCTCCTTCTCCGCCTCCACCAATATCCACACCAAGTCGACCCTGGAAACTACTCGATATCCCTATTCTCTGCACATCCTTACTCAATTCTTCACTATTTTCACTTCCTCTTAACTCTCTCTCCTGATGATCTCTGCATTCTGTTTGATTCTGAACTTATGTCTATCATCAATAAACTTCTGCCTAGTCAACTCCGACGCTCTCAGCGCTTGCGCCATGCTCTCTGGTTCGATTCTGACTGTAGTCTTTCTAAGCGTCGACTCCGTCACTCTTTTCGTGTGTATAATCGTTTTCTTAAACGTTCTCCCAACTCACTCCCTCCAAATCTCCGTGATTCCTACTTTTCTCTACGCCGTTCATATCTTATTCTTATACGTACTAAACGTACTATCTTTTGGCGAAATCAACTCGAGTCATCTTCCAACTCTAAATCTCATTGGAAAATCTTAAACTCAATTCTTTCACGATCATCTACTTCTTGTAATATAAATCCTGATGAATTTTCTTCTTATCTACAAACTAAGCTATCTAATTTACTTTCCCTACTACCCGTAGCCCCCTTGTACCCACTCTTCTCTTTAAATACTTCCCTCCCAGAACTATTCCACCTTCTTCCCGTTTCGTCTGATGAAGTTTCTTCGGTTCTGCTGTCATTACCCAATAAAACCTCTCCTTCTGACCCAATTCCCACTCACTTCCTTAAAAATATCTGCTCCTCTATCTTACCCTTCCTAACCACATTGTTCAACTCGTCATCCGTAGCCGTACATTTCCTTCCATCTGGAAATGCGCCACTGTTCGTCCTCTCATCAAAAAGCAATTTCTCGACTCCTCACTACAATCTTCGTACTGTCCTATCTCACTTCTCCCAACACTCTCTAAACTCCTTGAGCGTCTCATTCTCAAGCAAGTTAATACATATCTCTTTTTCTCCAACTTATTTCATCCCTTCCACACCGCTTTTCGCTCAATTTACTCTACCGAAATTGCCTGTTTTAAAGTTTATAACGACTTACTCATATTGCGCGATCATAAATTATGTAGTGTCATAGTTTCTCTTGATCTATCGTCTGCTTTTGACATCGTAGATCACTCGATTCTTCATCATCACCTTCAGCGATGATGAAGAATCGCCTTCATCGCCTTCATCGTATCTTCCCTGTATACTGGAAATCCGCATTCGTTCGTTCCCTCCTTAAGAAACAATCGCTCGACCCCTCTTTTCATTCTAGCTGTCGCCACATTTCACTACTCCCTACTCTTTCTAAGCTCTTAGAACGCCTCATCTTAATACAAATCAACGCTTATCTCTCCTCATCCAATCTGTACCCTCCTTTCCAATCCGCTTTCCGCTCTAATCACTCGACAGAAATCGCATGCATAAAAGTGTACAACGACTTACTCATTTCTCGAGACAAGGCTCTATATAGTGTTCTGATCTCACTCGACCTCTCCTCCGCATTCGACATTGTCGACCACTCTGTCCTCCTTTCTCGCCTTCGTTATGATTACGGCTTTTCTTCCTCCTCCGTAGCTTGGTTCGCCTTATATCTATCCGACCGTTCCTTTCGCGTCTGTTCTAATTCATCATCCTCCCCTCCCATCCCTATTTTTTGCGGAATCCCACAAGGTTCAGTCCCAACCCCTGCTTTTCTCTCTTCTGCTTGGCGATCTCTCTCTGTTTATTAAACCTTACTCCTTTAACGTCATGCAATACGCCGATGACATTCTAATGTATGCTCATGCACCCGCACATCGCATGCACGATATAAGCATTTCTGCCTCAAACTGTCTTTCTTCTATCTACAAACGTCTCTCCATCTCGTTCTAAACCCCGAAAAGTCCAAAATAATGTGGATCCTTCCCCTTAAACCAAACATATCTCCTCCCACTGTATATTTTGCCTCATCGATCATCCCCATAGTCCACAATCTCACTTTCTTAGGCTTCCATTTCGATGATCACCTTTCCCTTAAACCCTTTATCCGTGGCAAGGTCCGCTCATCTAACTTAATTCTCCGTGACATCCGCAGTATCCGCCCCCCTTATCGACTTCCGTTCTTGTATGTCTCTTCTTTCATCGTTTCTTTTCCCTAGAATCGATTACTGCCTTAGCCTTTTCGCCAATTCTCCAAAATCCATCATCCTACGCCTACAACGAATAATCAACACTGCCGTTCAAGTGCTCTTTCGTCTCAGCCGCTTCGACCACACATCCACATATTTTGCCCAACTCTCCTGGCCCACCATTCACATCCTCATCAAACTCCGCCTTCTTCTCGTTACTTTTCGTCTCATCGCTGTCGGCTCCCCATCGTTCATCAACCTTCCTTTCTTAGACGATACTCGCCACACCTCGTTTTCGCTTCGTTCTTGTCATACCCTCTTACTCCACGTTCCTAATTACTCCAACAACTATGGTCTCCGATCCTTCCTCGTCGCCGCCTCACTCGCCTGGAATCAACTCCCTCTCGACGTCCGCCGCGCCCCCTCCTTTATCACATTCAAACACCTCCTCCGTTCACACCTCCTCCGTTCACACCTTCTCGACACCTGATTCACAGTCTTCTTTTGTTGTGGTCATGTACGCGTGCGCTGGCACGCATTTGCCACTTTAAAATAAATCTTTTTTTTAAATACTGTTTATTCAGTTATTAAACTTCTGGATTTTATTTATTATGTTCTAAGCACTTGTTTTAATTTAAAATTATTTATTCAATAATTACTATATAAATTGTTTATTACAGACAATGTTAGGAATTAAAGACTATAAGTTGATCATAAGAAATCAATATTTAAAATGAAAGTAAAAATTCGTAGATCACAATTATCTTGACCAAATCTCTATCAAGCTCCAGCTTGAAGGCATGAATATTACCAGAGTTAACGGTCGTGTCTGAAAGTTTATTCCATACCGATACAATTCTGAGCAAAGAGTGAGATACTGATGTGACATATGTGTATTGTATCAAGTATTAACGAATGTCTGCGTAGTTAATGCTGATCCCGCAATTTCAAAAAGTGACCCATATGATGATCCGTATTATGCAAAATTTGTCATACGAGGCACATATCAGCACAAATCCACATGAAATTGCAACTATGTATTTATAAATATCTAAGTCTATCACGACAATTTAAATATCTGACAGTACGGACTAGTCTCGTGGTGAAGAGATAAATATTTTTAAGGCCATTACATTCGTCCTTAGTAATCGGGTAACAATTACAATTTTTTGATATTGACGATCATTATATCCGACTCTCAAACTTTCTTTTCTGGACAATTCTCGTCCTGTTTACTGTTCCTTGCGTTCCCGTAATTCCCTTCTTTTATATGCTGCAAACTACTCTACCTCTTTTGGCTTCCGCTCCTTCGTTGTGGCTGCTCCTCTCTCGTGGAATCATCTGCCCATTCATATCCGCCAATCAACATTAATGCCGTGCTTTATCCGCCTAATCCGATGTCATTTAAACAATTTCTTAATAAACCTGTATGACTTCTGCTGGCTTTTTTTGTTAGTAGGCTTGTAAGCGTGCAGCTGTCACGCATTTGCCACATTAAATATATTATTACACTCAGCTTCGTCACGACTATGGTTTCTCAGTTCCATGTTCACATCTTATCTTTCCAAACATTCTTTTCGTGTTCACTTTATCTCTCACAGTGTTCCATAAGGCTCTGTTTGAGGTTCTCTTTTTTCCATCTCGGCGACTTGTCTGCTATAACTCGTTACTATAACTTTCATATGATGTAGTATGATGATATCCTCCTCTACCCTCACTCGCATCATATTTGTATCCACGATCTCGCTACCTCTGCCGTGTAGATCATCCATCATCACCTCGACATAACTCCACCTATTTTATCTGTTAATTCGATCATTCTTTCAATCATTGACAATCTTATTTTCTTAAGTTTTCACTTCGACAATTGACTTTCACTCGAACCTTTTGTTTATGACAAAGTTCAATCTTGTTTCTTATTTCTTTGTGATTTTTGCATTTGTAGGCTGATCGACTTCCGCTCTTGTCAAGTTATTATATCATCTTTTCTGTTTCCCAGAATAGATTATTATTATTCATTAACCGCCTTATTCATTTTAAGTTCGCGCATTCTTTGACGGTGCGGAATCCAGATTCACTGGCATTCGACGCGCTCAACTAAATGCAGATGATAAATCATAACAACTGACGTTAAACGGTTAGAAACTAGGTGAAAATTTATGTTAATTGATATTAATAAAATCCCTTTCATTAAAATGTCATTGACCGTCAAAAGAGCAAAGCTCAAAACAGGGTGCATCACAGTTAAAAAGAGAGAGAAATAAAAAATAGTCAACAAAATAGCTGAAACAATTTAGGATTCAAGGCGAAATTCAGCACGAAGATAATTCTTCAATTTTGATACATGTGTGGCCTCAACAACAGTAGATGGTAATTTATTCCAATGTTTGACAATTTGATGTCTTATATCACCTCGGTTCCGCTTCGGTCCCAGTTTGTATACCAATATAAGCATGTGTCCTCCTAGATTTTCATTAGCAGAAAGTGTAAATAGAGGGTTTAAAACGTGCTTAGAAGAGTGCAGTGTCCTCCACACCAACATCAAATCTGCTTTAATTAAGGACGTCTCAACATCGCATATGCCTAGAACTTCTAGTCTCTGAGGGTAGGGAATATCTCGAATAGAATAAACCATATGGCTAGCTTTACGGAGAATGCACTCAAGTAAACGCAAATCACCCTTAGATTTCGGAAAGACTGCTGATGAAGCATATAGCATATGAGAAAGGACAATCGAGGGGAACAGCACCCTAAATGAGTCAACATCTATTGAACCTAGCGTTCTTCGTAGTAGCCCTAGGAAGCGTTGACATTTGCTTACAATATATCTTACATGAGGATCCGATGACAGATTATTAGATAATATGATACCGAGATCCCACATTCTTAATGGTAGCACCGCCTAAAGTGTACGAGCCGGAGTACATCAACTGACCTAAATGCATGTGATAGGTATTTTCTATGTTAATAGTAAGATCATGTAAGTTGCACCACGAGTGTATGAAATCTATGTCCTTTTGAAGCCGGTTATGAAGCCGGAATACTATTCCAAATTTTGATATCATCGGCGTGCATCGAAAATTAGCAATTGACATGACATATGTCATTGACATATATTTTGAACAGAGTAGGACTTATGACTGAATTTTGAGGTACGCCGCTCCACATTGTTTGCCAATGGGATAAAGTGTTTTTAACATTCACCTCAAATAACTTATCTTTGAGGAAACAACTTAACCATCGAAGGATACTACCTCTAATGCCCACACATCAAATAATTTACTAATTAAAATGGTATGATTGACCCTATCGAAGGCCTTTGATAAATCGAAAAACAGAATATCAACTCCGTGTCCAACCTTCAAGGAATCACACCAACTAGCCCGTGCACTAACTAAATTAGTAGTAGTGGACGACCCATGTCGGAAACCATGTTGATGAACATTTAGAATACAATGTTTTTCTATGTATGATGTCAGAGAGCGCAAAATTAGCTTTTCCAGAATCTTGCATGCCTCACAAGTCAGGCTCACTGGTCTATAATTCCAAGCAGCAGATCTTGAACCTTTCTTGAAAATGGGCTTAATGGTGGCTTTTTTCCACTCAAAAGGTAAAATTCCTGAATCTATGGAGCAACGGTAAATAAGCCAAAGCGGAAAGCATAGTGCTGATGCAGCCTCTCGCAATACGATCGATGATATATTATCAGGACCACTAATGGACAAAGGTTGTGATTTTCTAAGCTCATCGAATACATCCAGAACAGAGAATTCGACACTGGATAATATAGGGTGATCTATAACATCAGATGAAAGTAACTGGTCGCTATCATTTGAAGGACTCGATACGCTAGGAAGTCCATAGTGATCTGTAAATGCTTCTGCAATTTCGCTCAATTATTGATAGAATTCTATCAATTATTGATAGAATTTTCCTCTGAGTTTATTAAGCTAAACGAATCTCATTGAGAATATCTCTGACCACGAATAAAACTAAATATATTTCGAGAATTCTGATTAAAGGACTTACACATACTAGTAATATAGGTATGACGTTTACTTCGTTTAATCAAAGTGACTATATTTCTAATAACCTTGTATGATGAGAAAGATCTAATACCCCGTTTGAAATCCAGGAAGGCGCGATCTTGTTTTACTAGAAGAGATCGTAGGGACGCATCCACCCATACAGGATGCTTCAGTCTTTTTCGAATAGAGCATACAGGTGTATGTGCCAATAATATTGAAAGTAAAGTATTTCGGAAAAAGTCCCATAACAATAAAGAGTCCCATAACTCTTCATTGAGAGAAGAGTTATAACAGTGGAATAATCGGCTTTCTTGAAATTCGGAAATTTATTACAATTAGAAGATAACTTGAGTTGTAAAAATCCTAGATTTTTATATAAAAATCTAGGATCGTTATAAAAATCCTAGATTTTTATAACGATTACAATCCTAGATTTACAATCCTAGATTTAGATTTTTTTTCATGGCCATGTAAGCGTTCGCCGGCACGCATTTGCCACGTAAAAATAAATTCTTTTTTTGTGGGCTACCACAATTTAAAGAATAACTATCAGACAGTGTCATTTATCCTAACATAATAACATCTTTTATATAGATACTCCTTGATCCACCGTATACTATACAAGTACAATCAAATATTGGTAAGTTTTTGATAAAATGGGAGTGAATTATAATATCACATGCCTTTGAAAAATCAAAGAAAATGACATCACCGGGCGTACCTAAATCTTAGATACAAAAATCTTAATCGTTATAAAAATCCTAGATTTTTATAACGATTACAATCCTAGATTTACAATCCTAGATTTAGATTTTTTTTCATGGCCATGTAAGCGTTCGCCGGCACGCATTTGCCACGTAAAAATAAATTCTTTTTTTTTGTGGGCTACCACAATTTAAAGAATAACTATCAGACAGTGTCATTTATCCTAACATAATAACATCTTTTATATAGATACTCCTTGATCCACCGTATACTATACAAGTACAATCAAATATTGGTAAGTTTTTGATAAAATGGGAGTGAATTATAATATCACATGCCTTTGAAAAATCAAAGAAAATGACATCACCGGGCGTACCTAAATCCAGCGCATCCAATGGTCGTGAGAGATCAAATTAGTTGTTGTGGAGTGACCTTTGCAAAAGCCATGTTGAGAATCAAAAATTATATTCTCAGCTTCAAGATGTGCAATTATGTGCTCGAAGGAGCAATCAATCAAATATCCGATAAAAAACACTCGTGAAGCTTATCGGCTTATAGTTTTTAGGATCCGTGCGATCCTTTTTGAATACTGGAGTGATAACATAGCCTTTATAGTCATTAGGTACCTTACCCTGCATGTCAGATGCCAAGTATATGCTGTGAAGTGAAACATATATGATATAAGTAATATGACGTAGAGATATGGACGATAAATTATTAGGACCCTTACATGCTCACTCTTTTGAAACAACAATAATAATAATTTTTCCCGATTCAATAATTTTTTTAAATCATAATTAAAGTAACAATGAAAAATAATATTTTTTTTTAAAATTATAATAATTATAATAATTTACAAAAACGGGGTTCTCGCAAATGGGCCCATGAAAAATAATAATAAATGTTATTAATAATAAATAATAATAAATGTTATTTTATCTCAAAAAAGTTTGAGATAAAATAACATACATTCCAGATTATTCCTGTCAGTTCCAGATTATTCCTGTCAGTTCCAGATTATTCCTGTCAGTTCCAGATTATTCCTGTCAGTTCCAGATTATTCCTGTCAGTTCCAGATTATTCCTGTCAGTTCCAGATTATTCCTGTCAGTTCCAGATTATTCCTGTCAGTTCCAGATTATTCCTGTCAGTTCCAGATTATTCCTGTCAGTTCCGCTCGCTACGCTCGCGGATTGAGCTCAATCTATCGATAAAAGGTCATGCCTAAAAAAGCGCGATCTCAGATCCCTGTTCCTGATCAACAATCTTCCACATCTAAATGCAATGATGGTTATACCAGCTTTGAAGTTGGATGCGATTCCAAAGATTGCGATGTATGGACACTTGTTCGTGTTAAAATATCCGACCACTCGGTGTATAAACTTAAACATTTCACTTGCGGTTTTTGTACATCAGTACGACTACTACAGTTATCCTGCTCATCTACTCCTGTATCACACACTACCACTCAGACCAATGCTGTTTTAGATGTTTCCCTCGCATCAACACCTGACTTCGCATCATATAATCCCATTATTAAACCTACTCTCTCACACACTCCTCGTTCAACTACGTACCAAACTTCCATTAATCTTTCTCATTCTAACAATGCTAACGGCAAAGCTTTTCATCTCGTACCTCCTCTTTCCTATTCCTCCCCCAATCTAAATAAATCTCAAACTTCTTTATTCTCCTCACGAACTCCTTACTCGACCCCCCCCTGTATCACCTCTCAATAATTTACACCCTTCCATCAAAATCATTTCCAGTAACATTTCCGATCAACTAATTCAACACTCCATTCCTGTCACTCATGCCCCAACCTATTTTAATTCTCCTTACTCTACCTCCCACGTAACACTTCCCAATAAGTTACATCCTTCATTTAAAATCATATCCAGTCACATCTCTGATCAACCGATTCAACACCCCGCTCCTGTCACACTTGCTCCAACCAATATTAATTCTTTATCAAGCACCCCTGTCATTTCCACTTCTATCTGCTCATCTACCTCGACTCCAACCAGCTCTGTCCGTCCACCACTTCCACGAAATCGTTTTCCTTCGCGCGATCGCTGTATAATCATATCAAACTTAAAGCTTTCCGAATCTGCTTCTCCACAATCTCGCCTCGATGATGATGTATCTGCTTTCAGGTCTATCCTAGCAACCATTCTTCCTAATGATAACCCATCACTCTTCAATAATATCGCTCCTGTATCCTTTATTCGTTTAAACAAATCCACTAAATCAAATCATCTCAGTCCTCCACTCTTAAAAATCGTTTTCCGACATAGTTCACATGCCTCTTCGGTACTCTCCCAACGTTTTAAACTTCTTACCACTTCATCTACTTGCCGTATCTTTCCTGACCGCTCCCCTTCTGATATTGCCCAGCTCAATTTAGCTCGCATTGAAAAACATCGACGTGAAACAAACGGCGAGTCATCCTTATCTATACGTAAAATCAACGGAAATTTTCACGTTCTTCACACAAGGCCAAAAATTCGATGGCGTCACATTTCTCCCCTTCTCTTCTTCGCTAGTCGATCTCGCTCTTAAGCATACTTTTCGTCTTAGTCTATTCAATACTCGCTCCATTCTTCATAAAGCTGATATGCTTCTCGATATCTTTGATCAATTATCTATCGATATTCTCTGCATTACCGAATCCCGGCACTCTTACTCTGACGATCTTGCTATTCGTCGTCTATGTCACTCTGGTTATTCTCTAGTTGAATCAGCTCGTCAAATTACATCTCATACATCTACTGCGTCTAACCATGGCGGTATTGTTGCCATTGCTCGTCACCCAATGTCTTTACGTAAAATCAACGTTAACATCCGTTACACTTCGTTCGAATTACTCATATGCAGATTATCAACGCCTTTCCCTCTGGAACTTGTGATTGTATACCGTCCAGGTTCAGTTGCCCCATCACGTATCTTCTTTAACGACCTTGCAGATCTAATGTCTCACTGTTCATTATCTTATACTCCTTCTTTTGTTCTCGGTGACTTTAACATTCGTCTTGATCGCCCGTCTGACTCTGACTCTATCACTTTAACTAATCTTTTTTTCTGATTTTAACTATAAATTACTTTCAACAAGCCCAACTCATATTCTCGGCGGTGCTCTCGACATCATTGCTGTTCCTAACTGCTTCAATGACTATACCTCCTTGTCAATTACTGATCCTGGTTTGTCCGATCATTTCCTTGTCACTCTTACTCTTACTCGTCCCCATCCTCCTTCTCCGCCTCCACCAATATCCACACTAAGTCGACCCTGGAAACTACTCGATATCCCTATTCTCTGCACAGCCTGACTCAATTCTTCACTATTTTCACTTCCTCTTAACTATCTCTCTCCCGATGATCTCTGCATTCTGTTTGATTCTGAACTTACGTCGATCCTCAATAACCTTCTACCTAGTCGACTTCGACGTTCCCAGCGCTTGCGCCATGCTCCCTGGTTCGATTCTGACTGTAGTTTTTCTAAGCGTCGACTCCGTCACTCTTTTCGTATGTATAAACGCTTTCTTAAACGTTCACCCAACTCACTCCCTCCAAATCTTCGTGATTCCTACTTTTCTCAACGCCGTTCACATCTCATTCTTATACGTACTAAACGTACTATCTTTTGGCGAAATCAACTCGAGTCATCTTCCAACTCGAAATCTCATTGGAAAATCTTAAACTCAATTCTTTCACGATCATCTACCCCTTGTAATATAAATCCTGATGAATTTTCTTCTTATCTACAAACTAAGCTATCTAATTTACTTTCCCTACTACCCATAGCCCCCTTGTACCCACTCTTATCTTTAAATACTTCCCTCCCAGAACTATTCCACCTTCTTCCCGTTTCGTCTGATGAAGTTTCTTCGGTTCTGCTGTCATTACCTAATAAAACCTCTCCTTCTGACCCAATTCCCACTCACTTCCTTAAAAATATCTGCTCCTCTATCTTACCCTTCCTAACCACATTGTTCAACTCGTTCATCCGTAGCCGTACATTTCCTTCCATCTGGAAATGCGCCACTGTTCGTCCTATCATCAAAAAGCAATCTCTCGACTCTTCACTACCATCTTCGTACCGTCCAATCTCACTTCTCCCAACCCTCTCTAAACTCCTTGAGCGTCTCGTTCTCAAGCAAGTTAATACATATCTCTTTTCCTCTAACTTGTTTCCTCCCTTCCAAGCCGCTTTTCGCTCTAATCACTCTACTGAAATTGCCTGTCTTAAAGTTTATAATGACTTACTCATATCGCGCGATCATAAATTATGTAGTGTCATAGTTTCTCTTGATCTATCGTCTGCTTTTGACATCGTCGATCACTCGATTCTTCTCCATCGCCTTCGTCATGATTATGGCTTCTCTTTACCCACTGTATCATGGTTTTCTTCATATCTATCAAACCGTACATTTCGCGTATATTCTAACTCTTCTCTCTCCCATCCTTCGTCCATTCCGTCCGGTGTTCCGCAAGGCTCCGTATTAGGCCCTATACTTTTCTCTCTTCTTCTTGGTGATTTGTCTTCGATTTCTCATACATTTAACTTCCATGTTATGCAATATGCTGATGACATTCTCATCTATGCTCATGCACCTGTTTATCGTATTCGCGATCTTAGTGTTTCTGCTTCCGACTGTCTTGTCTCAATTTCCAATCATCTTTCTTCCCTTCGCCTTTCTCTGAATCCTGATAAATCCAAAATTATGTGGATCCTACCTCGACGCCTCGGCTTCGAACCTCCCTCCGTATCATTAAATTCTACAATTCTTCCTATCGTTGATAATCTCGTTTTCCTAGGCTTCCATTTTGACAACCGACTTTCACTTAAACCTTTCGTTAGAGATAAAGTACGCTCATCTACCTTGATACTCCGCAACCTCCGTCAAGTTCGTAGATTGATCGATTTCCCTTCTTGTATGACTCTCATATCATCTCTCCTTTTTTCTAGACTCGATTATTGTCTTAGTCTATTTTCCAACTCACCTAAATCCACTCTTCTTCCCCTACAACGCATAGTCAACGCAGCTGTCCGAATTCTCCTCCGTCTTCGTCGTTTTGATCACACATCCTACCATCTTGCTTCTCTCGATTTGCCTACAATTTATTGTCGTGTTCAAATTCGTCTTCTTATCGTTGCTTTCCGCCTTGTAACTTTTCATACCCCTTCATTTCTCAACCTTCCTTTTCTTGATAATTCCCGTCCTGTTTACTGTTCCTTGCGTTCCTGTAATTCCCTTCTTTTACATGTCCCAAACTACTCTACCTCCTTTGGACTCCGCTCCTTCCTGGTGGCTGCTCCTCTATCGTGGAATCATCTGCCCATTCATATACGCCAATCAACTTCCCTGCAGTGCTTCAAACGACAAATCCGATCCCATCTGAACAATTTAACTGCTTGACTTTCTCATTTTTGTTTGTGGACTTGTAAGCGTACAGCTTATACGCATTTGCCACATTAAATAAATTTGTATTTGTAACTGTATGTGGAAAACATTTTTTCAAAAAATTAGAATATATAGGCAAAAATCGAAGGATTAGTACCACATAAGGAGAGGATTCTAGCAGACGGAGGCCAGCGGTCTTATCGCATGATCTCCATACCTCCCTTCTGTTCGAACACATCACCTCCTTCAAAGCTTTGTTCTTCCAGTCTGAAGGAGCCTTCCACTGCCCGTCTTCTTAAAGGACTTACGCTTCCGAACTCCACACCGCAGCCAAGGCTATCGCAGGTGAGACATTTTCGGAAATTAGCAGAGAAGTTTAGTGGTACTAAGTTTGCTTTGTAGTAAGGATTATTTTCTTTTGAATTTCCAACACGTTACTGTATCAGTGAAACAACCACAATCGGAAGCCTCAAGCCTTTTTAGAACCATTCTTTTTTCCACACTACAGCAATGGTAATTTCCAGAATTGTTGTTGTCCTCCATCAGCGTTATAGTCGCAAGGTAGTCATTCCCATAACCGCTGAAGTCATTGCTTCTGTTATCTGATCGAATATCAATTACACCGACAATATTAAAGGTATCTACAGTGTCAACCTCTGAACTAAAGGCCCAGTTGTCCTAACAATCCTCATCACTGTCGCTTCCAGTTCTGCTATTAATAAGAGCATCATCACACTCTCTTTCGGTTTCGATTCTGTTATCAGACAAGTTTTCAGATCGTTCACCTGCATCATCGATATATCCCACGTCCTCCATCAGCGCTATAGTCCCAAGGTAGTCATTCCCATAACTCTTGCTGTCATTGCTTCTGTTATCTGATAGAGCATCAATTGAACCGACAATATTAAAGGTATCCACAGTGTCAACCTCTGAACTATAAGTCCAGGTGTCCTCACAATCCTCATCACTGTCGTTTCCAGTTTTACTATCAATAAGAGCCTCTTCACACTCTTTCGGGTTCGATTCTATTTTCAGGCGAGTATTCCGATCGTTCATCTGCATTGTCGATAGATCCCACGTTGATTTATCCATGAACATATACAGTGCCATCACTTCCCTCGATAAATACTTCATCACAATAGTAAACTATGAACCCCTGGAAGTTGACTTCGACATGGTCAATGTAAAAACGCAAAACACCCTTCCAATTAAGAAAGCCCAACAAGAAATGATTAAGAGAGCGATCCAAGCGTTCAAAAAAATCATCTCGATGATCCACAGTATCTCCCTGACGACTGTCCAGCGTTGGCCATATCTTCAAGAACGATTCGTAAGCAAAATTCATTAGACCACAATCCCCCATAGTTTTTTAACTTACTTATCAATCCCTTTGAAGCTCCGACGTGCACTGTTTCGTTCGTTAGCTTTTCAACAACAATAATCATTTATTTAAAGTGGCAAATGCGTGCCAACTGCATGCACGCTTACAAGTCCACTAACTAAAAAACAACAAGAGTCAAACAGATAAATTTCTTAAATTGATTAAATGTGGTCGGATTTGGCGTAATCTAAGACACATTGGTTCAGGAAATACTGATAGAACACTTAGCGAATTAGGAAAATTCCTAGATTCTATGAGATAATCATTAGGCATCTCATTTGTTTGTCTTGATGAAGTGTTTGAAAGGGTAGAGAATTCTCGTGTGAATTCTCTATCGTGAATCCGATCGTTCATCTGCATTGTCGATAGATCCCACGTTGATTTATCCATGAACATATACAGTGCCATCACTTCCCTCGATAAATACTTCATCACAATAGTAAACTATGAACCCCTGGAAGTTGACTTCGACATGGTCAATGTAAAAACGCAAAACACCCTTCCAACATCGATGGTTGTCGATGTCGACAACCATCCGCTTGACAATTATCGACAACCATCGACGACATCCGAAGTTAAACCATCACTGAAGTTAAACTGACAATATCAAATTGGATATATATGGTGGGGAAAAAGTGTAAGAAGCAAGTTAAAATCCAATGTTTCACAAGTCCTGTTAAGGACCAATATGTAGAGATAGAGGTGGCACGTTGCTCTGTGAATTGTAACATATGGTCTAAAATTAATGTTAAAGCGGATGATATTAAAGTAGTTCAATCCGGTAAATTTTGTTGTGGTGTGTGCGGCTCGTAATTGTGAATGGAACACTATTCTTGAGGAAAAATTACAAAATAATATTAAAATGGTGTCAGAGCTTAAGGAGATCGTAACTATGCTACAGAATAGTATTCTCTCTAGTGCATCTGAGGTAAATTTACAACGAAAAATACAGCATAAGTTACCTGAGGTGGTGGGTGAGGTGAATTCTATAACTTCGAATAAATCCTTCAATAATGCAGATATCGATCCAAATGCACATCGATACTCACATGCAGTTAGCAAGACTACATCGTCAGTTACGGGTTTCACTCCTGTTCGTATCTGGAAGAGAGGTCACTCAAAATCGTATACTGTTCGTCAAACAGAAAATGAACGAACGCTGACTGTCAACACTCACACAGGCAATGATGATATACAGAACTCAGCTACTAGTAATGACAGTGTGGTTCTACATAAAGAGTGCGTAAACGAGCACATTAAGGAAGCTCATCTCATATCATCTCAATCAATGAATGCCTCTAGAGCGAGTTCTCCGGTGCAGCAAATGTCTACTTTCTCACAACTGCGTAAACAGCATGATCCTTTGCGTTCTATTATTTTCGCCAATGTGTCGGAATCAAGCTCTGTCAATATCCAAAACCGACTAAATGAAGATTTGTCGAGGGTACGTAATATTCTCACGATCGTTTTGGCACAATCCCCAGAAGAGATAGTATCTAGTATTAAAATAGTTGCTTTATTCCGCATAGGGAGGAAAATTAACGATCGTCCTAGACTGCTAAAAGCCATTCTGACAGATCCAAAAGCCGTTAAGACCATCTTTAGGAACTCTTATCGTCTCCAAGGTTCGTCTGCAAGATTGTTAAAAGATCTCGACGTGAATGAACGTAAGCATCTACGTGAAGCTAAACAATGTTTGAAGTCTCGTATTGAAGCTGGTGAGTCAAACTTGACAATTCGAAATTTTCAGGTTGTGCGGAGGAAGACTCAAATACATTGGATGCCTCTACAGGTAGATCATTCAATCCTTCCTCCGCCGCTCATAAGTCATTGGTAATTTCAAATATTTCATATGTGGATAATAAATGTTTAAGAAATATTGTCCATTACTCCTCCCCATTGTGGTCGGCTCTTGAGCGACGTAGCGAGGATTATCAGTCATACATACCGATATCGTTGGCTCAGCAGACTCTACCCTTAAGCTTAGAATGTTTGTTATTATATACGAACGCCCGTAGTCTTCTTCCAAAAATTGACGAATTAAAACTCCGCATTGAGAATTCGCATCCGCTATTAGTTGCTATTACTGAAACATGGCTTCATGATAGAATTACTGATGCTGAGATCTGGATTGAAAATTATACATCTTATCGAGTTGACAGATCTATCTGCAAGGGTGGTGGAGTGATTATCTATGTGCATAATAGTTTAGTGTTTAAATTGCTAGATGTACGAGCGTCCGATGGAATCGAGTTATTGTGGGGTAGTGTGTCTCTTCCTACCCTTGGTTCAGTGACTTTAGGCTTAATCTATCGCAATCCCACTTCAGATGTTTGTTGCTTGATCGATTACATTCTAGAGTTTGGTTCCAAACCAAATCCTTTTATAGTTGGTGATTTCAACTTAGCTACAGTAGATTGGACACCTACACATCTTCTGTGTGTAGTCCGTCCACATCATTATTTCTTGATATGATTAACTCGCTAAACCTTACCCAACATGTTTCAAAATTTACCCGATTTTCTCAAGAAAATCAATCGCTACTTGATATTTGTCTAACATCAATACTATTAAGTATTTCATGGCTCAGTCCGTTTTATGTTGGGGTTGATAAGGCATGCTATCAGTTAGAAGCCACCCTTAAGGAATTACTCATACGATTTTCGCCCCGTAAAACCGTTGCAAATCGTATACACCATAAACCTTGGTTTGACAAAGAGTTAAAGAATGCTTTAAAATTAAAAAAATGAAATTCCAGTTGTTTTCTAATAATAGTATTGATTACTGTAGGTATAAAGAGGCCAGAAATCGGTTCACATTTCTTAAACGCTTCAAACAATGTCAATTTGAAGAGAAAATTGCTCAAATGTCAATTCATAATCCTAAATCCGTATTCAATTATGCTAATTTCAACAACAAAAATAAACACATTGGTTCACTTGTTGATACTGATGGTTGCACATTGATTAAATATGATGACATAGCGAATGCTTTCGCTCAACATTTTTGCATAGGAGTTCGTAAATCCTCCTCCGTCACCTATGCCTCGTACTGTCCATCGAATATAAACATTCTTCAGATGTTTTCTGTTAATGATGTAGTGCTAGAGCTCAAGCGGCTTAAATCGTCAGGTTCTATTTGTCCTGATCGTTTACCACCGGTATTTCTCAAGAATATCGCTGATGTTATCGGCATACCACTATATTGGATTTGTGTCGCCTCCTTGTACTTCGGTTGTGTCCCGATGAATTGGAAACTTTCGTTGATAAGGCCCATTTTGAAAAAAGGTGATCCATCTTCAGTTGAAAATTATCGCCCGATAAGTCTAACGTGTGTATTCTGTCGAGTTTTGGAAAGGATAATATACTGCATTCTAAGCGATTATCTAGAATCCAACAAATTATTGTGTAACAATCAACATGGATTTCGAAGGGATCGCTCAACAATCACTAATCTCTTGATTGCCCAGAATAGCTGGGGTTCGTTAGTTGATAAGGGCTTTGATGTTGATATAGTATTTTTTGATTTTTCAAAAGCGTTTGATATGGTTCCACATGACATCTTGATTCAGAAAATGCGTGCTCTAAACATTAATCCACTTATTATTCGCTGGATAAAAGAATTTTTATTTAATAGATTCTATCAGGTTGTTGTAAATGGTTCTCTTTCTGATCCTTATCCGGTCAATGTTGGAGTTCCGCAGGGTTCGGTCCTCGGCCCATTGTTATTCTGTATTTTCATTAATGACCTTCCTTCCATTTTGAACTCACACTCTCTTTTATATGCAGACGACCTAAAAATTTGGCAGGCTATCCGGTCAGATTCGGACACGGTGCTAGTTCAATCGGATATCGACAGCATTTCCAACTGGGCTTATATGAATGGTCTGTCACTGAATATATCAAAGTGTGCTTGTATGCGTTTACAATCACGCAGTCATAGTGTGTATCCAACTTATCATCTTGAGGATCAGAACATTAAAGTAGTAACTCGTCTTAGCGACCTTGGAATAGTAGTTGCGAATGATTTTTCGACTAGTTGGAATACTGAGTTGGCTTGCTCGAAAGCAAATCGAATGGTTGGGATGATTCGTAGAACTTTTAGTGTGTTGAGTCCAGTTTCATTTAGAGCACTCGCCAACGCATTTGTGATCAGTCATCTTACCTATGCTTCACAATGTTCGTTCCCAAGAACAGTATACGAGAAAAGTAGAATTGAAAATGTGCTGCGCCGGGCAACAAAGCTCGTAAATTCAGTTAAAGCCTTACCTTATAATGAAAGGCTAAAAAAACTTGGTATGGTTTCTATAAGCGACCTTCGGTTTCGGCGAGATATGTGTTCAACATGGGAAGCTTTACACAAGGGAAATCACGTCTTAAGAGAATTGATGACTGTTCGGAAAAGTCGGGCTTTGCGTGGACACAATTTTACTTTAGCCCATCGCAGAGTTATACGCTCTAAAACTGTACAATTTGGACACCGAATTGTAGGTAAGTGGAACCGATTAAGTGAAGAAATTGTCAACTCAAGATCGGTTTCAGCATTCAAATATAAACTTTTGTGACTTTTGTTTGTGAGTCTTTTTTTCTTTACTTTTTCTTTTCTTTTTTTAACAGTGCAACTGTGAGCTTTGCTCGTCTGTTTGTCGAAATAATAATAATAATGCAGCGATTTATTTCCCATTTCGCCTTTCGGCTGGGCAAAATTTAAAATACAATAAATTAAATCAATTACTTGAAATCAGAAATCCGGCGTCTGAACATTTAGCGTACGTTGTTATAGATTAATTCTGAAGTTTGAAATAATAATAATAATAATTCGTTTGCAATTTCAAGCATATTAGATTAATACAAACGAATACGATATCCGATCGAAAAAGTTTTTTGAAAACTATTTTGGCGTTTAGTAATGTAATTAAAGAATTCTCGTGGATTGCAACTATAATTATTAGAGATAACATTTCGAAAATTACCTTACTTCGCCTTTAAAAAAGATTTATTTTAACGTGGCAAATGCGTGCCAGCGCACGCTTACATGACCACAGCTAAATCATGTGTCGAGAAGGTGTGAATGGAGGTGTTTGAATGTGATAAAGGAGGGAGCGCGACGGACGTCGAGAGGGAGTTGATTCCGGGTGAGCGCGACGGACGTCGAGTGGGGCGACGACGAGAAAGGATCGGAGACCGTAGTTGTTGGAGTAATTGGGGACGTGGAGTAAGAGGGTATGACGGGAACGCAGCGATAGCGAGGTGGGGCGAGTGTCGTCTAAGAAAGGAAGGCTGATGAACGATGGGAATCCGACAGCGATGAGACGAACAGTTACGAGAAGAAGGCGGAGTTTGATGCGGATGTGGATAGTGGGCCAGGAGAGTTCAGCAAAATATGTTGATGTGTGGTCAAAGCGACGGAGATGAAAGAGCACTTGAACAGCGGAGTTGATTATTCATTATAGGGATAGGATGATGGGTTTTAGAGAATTTGCGAAAAGGCTGTGGCAGTTTTGTGCCATGTTGTCCTATTGCAAATTCACCTATAATAATCAAAACTTGTAGTTTCGGCTTTATAATACTAAAATCTTTTGACGTGCAAATATCGTTTGTTTAAAATCATAGTCAAACCATACAGAGCAATGATTAATTTTCTTAAAACGATATATTGGATAGAATCTAATTAGATTAAAACTAAGCGTATTCCTGAAATAAAGATAGGCCTTTTCTACTCAAACAGTGAATTCATCCGGCTTGGAATACCATATTAAACATTGCCTGACACTAACTATGTCAGCTCTAAAATGATTTACCCGTCTAAGTGAAAGTTTACTTAGAGGGTAATCACCGTTAAGATGGGCAGTTAGCAGCGTAACACGATCGAGAGACTAATTGGATCCAAATGTTTAATAGACTCAACATATAAAACAGATTATTTTTACGTGGCAAATGCGTGCCGGCGCACGCTTATATGACCACAACAAAAAAAATCAAAATCATGTTTCGAGAAGGTGGATACGGAGGCGGCATTTGAAAGCAATAAAGAATGGAGCGCGGCGGACGTCGAGTGGGAGCTGATTCCAGGCGAGTGGGGCGGTGACGAGGAAGGATCGGAGACCGTAGTTGTTAGAGTAATTGGGAACGTAGAGTAAGAGGGAATTACGGGAACGCAGTCATAAAGAGGTGGGACGAGTGTTGTCTAGGAAAGGAAGGTGGATGAACGATGGGGATCCGACAGTGATGAGACGAAAAATTACGAGAAGAAGGCGGAGTTGTATGTGGATGTAGATGGCAGGCCAGGAGAGTTTAACAAGATATGTGGATGTGTGGTCAAAGCGACGAAGTCGTATGATCACTCAGACGGCGGGTGCTCCTACTTATAAAGCATATTCTCAACATATGCTTCTGATTTGTCAAATCTTAATCGAGAAGCGAGTATGATAAAGAACTAAGTCTAGTTAATTAATCGACGTGCTGAAAAAAAAATAAAGTTCATTCATTGCATCAAGTAAAGCAACTAAACCAGAATTATTATCATTTGTTGATTCGCCTTATAACTTTTCATTCCCCTTCATTTCTCAACCTTTCTTTTCTCGACAATTCTCGTCCTGTGTACTGTGATCTGTGTTCCCGTAATTCCCTTCTTTTACATGTCCCAAACTATTTTGGCTTCCGCTCCTTCGTTGTGACTGCTCCTCTCTCGTGGAATCATCTGCCTATTCATATCCGCCAGTCAATATCAATGCCGTGCTTCAAACGCCAAATCCAATTCAATTTCAACAATTAACTAATTAATCTGTGATTTCGCCGTGTTCCTTTTTTGTTAGTGGTCATGTAAGCGTGCAGTTGGCACGCATTTGCCACGTTTAATAAATTATTATTAAATCAATATCATATCAGCTGTATAGTGCTATGAAGTTCTTCACAGCTGGTATGCAGATGATACTACCTGCATTGGAAATCTAAGTGGTATTAGATCAGTGTGGCAGGAAATTACGAGCATTAGACAAGGGTACGGATTCAAGACAAATGGCTCAAAATGCAAGCTATTGGTTCATCCAACGGTTGAAAAAGATGCCTTGTTAGCATTCGAAAGCACAGGAGTCATTGTGGCAAGTACAGGTGCTGGAGTGCTGGGATCTTCGATTGGAACGGATGACTATGTTGCTAAGGTGATTGAGGAAAAGGTAAAGGTGTGGGTTTCGGACGTTGGGAAACTTGCGAATATAGCTGAAAAAGATGCACAGGTAGCATATTCGGCTTTTACAATGCCCTGCACTTCAGATGGTTGTATGTGATGCGTACGTGTCTACTGGCACTAACTCACTTTACGATATTAAGCGATGCAATTCAAAAAGAACTGATTTCAAAAATACTGGGTAAAGTGTAACTTCATCAGAGGAGGAAGTCATTTATGGACTGCCATTGAGAGATGGAGGACTCGGAATCCGCGACCCTACTATTGACACAGCACTGGAATACTCGAGGTCACTCAGAATTTGTCAGCCATTTCTGACAGGCAAAAGTGCTGAAGAATGTATTGAAGAGGAACATTCTATATTTAAATCTTTAAGAGATGAAGAAAATATCAAGGTAAAGGAAAAGTTGAGTACTCTGCAAGACAAGCCATCTTTTGAAGTTATAGTCGTGTTGAAATTTGCTAGTGAGAAGGGTGCATCATCATGGCTGCGTATGCCCTTTTTGGACGATACAGAAAGTCACATGAGCTGCAGAGAGTTTCGAGACGCGATATCAGTGCGATATAACAGTCTGCCGTCAGACAGCTTCACCGTGTGCTCATGTGGAGAGACATTGAGCATGTAACATGCACTGTCCTGTCCAACTGGGGGACAACCCACGATTAGGCATATTATAATTCGAGATTATGTGGTCGAAACGTTAACCGAGATCTGTCATCATTTTTGAGTAGATCCTGTGCTACAACCGTCTCATCCAAATATTATCTTTGAAGCTGGGACTATCACACGTGATCCTGATGCGCGATTGGATGTCAATTGGTAAAACATCTAGAGCGATGAGAATGCTCGATTCGGACTTTATCTCCTCAAAGGTTTTGTGCTTGGACGATACTATTGAAAATGTTAGCGTGCGGGTCATCTTGGATGAGAAACATCCAGCTTCAGCTGGTTTAGTAGATGATGATATTGTAAGGAATCCATACATGACTGATAGTACTTTCAATCGTGTAATTTTCGAAGCGATTGACGCTGACTGTATTTATTAAGGAGGCTAAGCGTACTACGGGGGCGGCTGGTCCTTTGGTAGTCGATGCTCTTTCTTGGAGAAAGATGCTTACATTATTCGGCAGAGATTCACGGAGACCTCGCCGATGCACTGGCTTATCTAGCCAGAAACGTTGCAGGGGAGAACTTACATCCGTCAAATCTAAAGACGTTTCGCATTTCTCGTCTCATTGCTCTCGATAAATCACCTGGTGTTCGACCAATTAGGGTAGGTGAGGTGTTTAGACGATTTATTAACAATTCAATTTTAAGATTTAAAACGAAATATGTCCAGTCAGTTTCATCGAATGTACAACTATGTGCAGGACAACGCAGTGGTATTGAGTATGCTGTTCACAGCGTTCGGGAAGCCTTTCACCTGTCATCTTCGGCATGCATATTGACGATTGATGCTAGCAATGCGTTCAATAGAATAAATCGCAAGAATGCCCTAGCCAGTATGACTAACATTTGCCCAGCACTTTCGACAACATTATATAACACGTACTGCGAAGATCCGGTATTATCTATAGGGGAGGAACTAAAGTTCTCCCGTGAAGGCTTTACTCAGGGCGACCCATTATCGATGATTGCATTTACGTCTGGGTCAATACTGTTGGTTCGAGAATTGCAAAGGTTATTGCCTAATGCCTTTCAACGATGGTATGCAGATGACGTGTCATTCGTCGGGAATCTTGACGATGCATTTCATTTCTTTGAAATAATTAAGAGGGTAGGCCCCAAATACGGATTTCATGTGAATCCGAATAAATGTAAACTATTTACTAAAAATGGGATTGATTCTAGTGACCTGGAAAAATTTAGTAATGTTCACATTCAGATTTGTGAGGATGGGATTGAACTTTTAGACTCGTTTATTGGGTCTGTCGATTATGTGCGAGAGCGAGTTGTTTCACGAGTTAGTAAGTGGTGTGTGATGCTGGAAAGATTAGTGGAAATCGCGTTATTTGATCCACAGTGTGTCTTTTTGGCCTATACATTCGCATTCCAGTATAGTTGGACGCGTATCGTGAGGATTTGTGATTGTGAAGAGAGGTGGTTTCAACCTTTGGAGTACATATTTGTAAACAAGTTCTTATCGGCTCTTACGGGATTAGAGTATATACCGCCGGAACTACGCGAAACCATATCTCTTCCGTATTGGGAAAGGGGTCTTGCGTTAGATATAATAGGAAAATATATTGGGATTCAATACGAACGATTCTGTAGGGTTAGCGCATCGTTGGGTTGTTATGCTGATATCAACAAGGTTAAGGAGGCCTAAGCAATGATGATCAGGGAAATCCGTAGAGAAGTGAGAAAGTACGTGGAAAACAAATGGGCGACATTAGAGCTGAAAATGGAATCGGTTCAAAAGTGTGCATAGAGATATGCCTCAGAGAAGAATGCGTCTTCATGGTTAGCAATGCGTCCGCTTGATTCCAAGGGATACCATCTCAGTCCGGTCGAATTTCGGGATGCATTAGCTATGCGTTTTTGATGGACATCAATGAATGTTGCTTCGCATTGTGTCCATAAAGAATCCATTAATATTTTACATTCGCTCTCATGCAGACATGGGGGTCTAACAATTGTTCGACATAACATAATCAGAGATGTATTAGCTGCCACGATGAAAAGCGTATGTGACAATGTCTGCATTGAACCAGTTCTAGCCTCTGTCATGGATGGAAGTGTCTTATCAGCAACCACATGCATGGACATGAATGCTCGTTTGGATATAGCGTGCACAGGAATCTTTGGCAATAGATGGGAGCGGTCCTTAATGGACGTTTCAATATTTAATGTATTTGCTCAATCGTATGCTCAGAGAGTCTTTTCAAATGTTTACGCTTTTAATGAGAATCGGAAGAGAACGAAATATGTGGATAGAGTGTCCATTATTGAAAGTGGTACATTCATCCCCCTTATCTTCTCAGTTTTTGTTGGCGCAAGGAAGTCAGCCAGCGGACTGCTGGCTGACTTTCCTGCGCCACCAAAATGATTTTCTTGTGATTTTATTCAGTAAATTTTTCAAAGAAATATATTGAAAGGGTACAACTTGTCAAACGCTTATTTTTCGTACCGTTCATTATTTCATCAGTTAGGGGAATGGGAACTCAGGCTACTGCGATTCTGAAGATCATCGCAAAGAAACTGGCAGACAAGCGAAATGATCAGAACTCTGTTTGTATGTCAAGGATCAGATCTCGTCTATCCATGTCACTGACCAAATCTGCTTCGATGTGCTTAAGAGCAAGCCGCTCTGCTATCGTCGCACTTATAAAATGGTTAACTTCATCATCTTGTCAGATAGGTGATGGGCCGATCGCAATCCACGGTAACATAACAATGTAATATATTTTTTGAGGCCTATTTATCGTCTTGTTAAAAGGCCATATCTTGCGAAAATCTATTTGCTCCTCTTGATAAATAACTTGTCAAGAGTAGTAATGGTAGAATCAGAGTTTGATTAGGCAAGCCGCTCTGCTATCGTCGCACTGATAAAATGATTAACTTCATCATCTCGTCAGATAGGTGATGGGCCGATCGCAATCCACGGTAACATAACAATGTAATATATTCTTTTGGGCATATTATCGTCTTGTTAAAATGCTATATCTCGCGAAAATCAAATTGCTCCTCTTGATAAATAACTTGTCAAGAGTGGTAATGGCAGAATCAGAGTATGATTGTTCTGATATACAATTATAAAGTGATGCACTTATCTTTTCTTTTTTCTATTTGAGGGAACAATTTTGTGACATTGATAATAATAAAAAAAATTATAAAAATAAAATCAATATATGGTGAATTTATCGACGTCCGAGAACCCATTGAAATCATATTCTTTGTTGGGGTACAAAGGAGCGTTTGTCAACGGCCGTATAGCTGTTCGTCTAATCGCAAAACTGGTTTTACAAATGCCACCATTATTCCTGTCCGCAAGTGAGTGATTATGTCATAATAAGGCACTTTTTGTTTTACTGATTGTACTTTTGCAAGGTGTTTCAAGAATTTGTCTGATGTAGAGCTAAAATTGCTTGTTGCCTAAATGATTAATGGAATAAACTGTGAAGATTCAAATACAGAGACACGCTCGGCATACTTTGCTTTTTTGACGATTTTGATGATATTTACATGCGTTTAAATTACGGATATATTCGAAGGAGCAATGGGTTGAAGATACAAACGTCCATTAACGTTCGCTCCGTCGGTACACCGTAAAGTCCTCTACGTGCGATATCCAATCTTGCCTGACTTTCTGTTGTCATAGATGAATACTCAAACATAAAATTATTCGGGATGGTTTCGCTGCAAATATTTCATGAATAGAGGCCCATTTGAGGGAATCATAATTGTACGATTTTAAATGTTTTAATAAAATCTTTTAACTTAAAAAAATTAAATCAATATGTACAAGTTAGGTTAGTAAGCATAATATAAGTGTATAGCATAACATAACTGAAAGCGTGTATAATATCGCATTTCTCCTTTGTGATTTTCTTCAGTGAATTTCATAATTCTTGAGTCGTGTTGGTTTGTTTTTTATCCTGGTCGATACTCTTCGCGTCTTTGCATTATCGGCAATCTTGTTTTCAAATTTATTTTCATAGTTCAACAATTTATTTTCATAGTTTAACAATATTTGTTATTTCATCGACCTTGCTATATATCAGCATCCACCTTTGAGTCTTTTAAGCGTAACTCTGAGGACACTGAACGGGTTCAGTTTTGGCTGGATGGCACGTGCTATTGTTAGTTTCAAATTCGGATGTTGTGTTCGAACTTGTAAATCTATACAGTCTTGGAGATCGTGTAAAATCTTTTTATTCAGTCTTGGAGATCGTGTAAAATCTTTTTCCTTTCCGTTTAAATACCTAATTAGTGCATGCTGATGATTCACTTCAATTAAATGAACTTCATCTACTAGTAGGTCAATATTACTTTTCCGGACGAATCTTCATAACAGGACCGGCCCCGATTGTAACATCTAAGAGACATTGAACAACTTACGCTGGATTTTCGTGAAAAGGAGAAAGATAATTCGTGCGAAGAAGAATCTGCCGCTGTTGACAACAGCGACAAATAGAGTGAAGAGCTTGAGGAGTACTTATTCCCAACACATTCTGTCTAAGTCTTTTACTCTGAGTGATAAACACATGGCCCATCAAATAGTACCGTTGACGTTGAACCTTTCGTCATGGAGGCCGAGACGTTGTACAACTTGAAAACGAATGTAATTGTAGTAGCTGGCAGAATGAATAATATCATCTTTATGTCGGCCGGTGATTTTAATTGATACTGCCACATCTTTCAGTGAATTAGGCTAATGGAAGTATGTCTTTAAGGCTGGAACATTATCAATGTTGGTTTTATTGATGACGCATAAAGATAAGTAGACAAATGCTACATTATTCGACTGTTTAGATTTGCACACTCATCGTCGATGCTCAATTTTCCTTCAATGCGAACATTTAGATTCTTTAGCCGGTTATTTACTTCGGAATGTAAGTTACCTCCGGAGAACTAAAATTTCTTAGAAGTTATTTTGACAACCGAAAAATCCGAAAATTCGGATACATCTTGTTCAGATTGATTAGATAAATTGGTTGCATGAGATTCTGCTACGATATTTCTGCTTTGAAGTTAGTACTTCGTTGAATTTTGGTAAGCCGATTCAAGATATTTGGCTAAATATAACGGTAATATCTGATTTTCGAGTAATTGTTACCGAATTGAATTTGATGATAATCCACTAATGATATTTCTCTGCTGAAACGGCCTCGAGATCGCAACTTCGGCTGAGAGAATGCAAACTTTGCACATGTTCGTTGATACTCTCCGAGTCTTGTTGTCGTCTTGTTAAAAGGCTATATCTCGCGAAAATCGAATTGCTCCTATTTATAAATTACTTGTCAAGAGTGATAATGATAGAATCAGAGTTTGATTGTTCTGATATACAATTATAAAGTGATGCACTTACGTATTTGATTAAATAATAATTTATCGGGCGTATTATCGCCAAATGATTATCGAACAGTTTGCTCAAGTGTTTTTATTGATTTTCCTCATTAGGAGAATTTGGTTCACAATTTAACTTGTCAGGACTGAAAATTCTTTCGATTGATTTGAGTAAATTGTTGTGAGAATAGTAAAATTAATTTAGAACAGGTCAAAGTAGCAAGGCTTTACTTAAATCAATATCTACAAAAATGTATAGGTTAGCAAACATAATATAAATGTATAACATATCATAAATAAAAGCGTGGATAATATCACAATTATAATCTATAACGTCAAATGACAACGTCTGAAATGTGCCAATTTTTTAAAGATTATTCACACTTGAACATCTTTGAGAACCTATTCGTACTTGTAAACCCTCAATTAATATTTTATTTTATTTTGATTAGATTTTCTAACAATACGGACTAAGTCGTCATATATTGCTGATGTGGTTATATCCTATTTTTTGGCTCTTTCGCATTTACACCCTAATGTTTTTAAGAAGCATTCAAACAGTTTTATTTTACGGTTAATGAATTAAATTTTTCAAATTTAGTTTAAGTAATTAATACATTTATTAGTTAACATTAATTAACAATGTAAAGATATTTAAACTCATTTTAGATATTCATTTTGTCATTGACAACATTTTCTTTACATCTTAGCATTAGACCGTTTAAATTTTTGTCGGTAGTCAATATCATCGAGAGCTCCTCGGATGAATTTATTTTTATTGTTCGACTCTGAATCTTAAATAACTCTAGTTGGATGGTGTTAACTCCACCACTGATGATTTAAGTTTTAATTATTCAAAGTGATATAAGTAATACAATTAAAGGTGTTTGCTTACGAACAACTGTGCTTACAATGTTTGAAGCCATAATTATAAAATAATTTAAATTTATTTTTTTCGCGCGTTTTATAGTTGTTTTTATTTTCGTGTTTGCAAATTTTGATTATTATTCCAATACATACCACAGCCAAAAGTCTATTCAGGCAGAGTCCAACAATAAGTTGATAATTATTTGTAAGCTTAAAAATTAGCAAAATATTTTGTGATTAATTAAAATGCCAATAGACAATGATATTGATATCAATATCCTATAGTCTATATATCCATTATATATAATTGTCGTAGGTAGATAAAAAACAGGAAATGACGACCAAGAGCAATTTCTTGTAAAGCTTTCGGGCTAACTGCCCTTCTTCAGTACATCTACAAAAAAATTACAGTTCTGATTAGCACAAAAAATAGTAATGAAAATCAAATTGTTCAATGCAACTAACAGAGAGAAATATAAATAACCCAATTTCGGAACTCATATATTCACGGCAAGTGATATATGTGCTCGGCATTTAATTGTTGGTCTGCCATGAGTTGTCCGATCCAAAACATTTCCCTTTGTTTACGCTTAGCCGTGTCAGGAACATTTGCCTCAATAATTATCGTCTCCATCTTATGGTTTTCATTTTCTATGCAGTGTTTGGCTGCCCCGTCATTCTTCGCTCGTTTATACTTTATGTCGGATCTACGAGTCAAAGCTCGTACATTCATTTGTCCTCCTGTCTGTCCTATATATATCTTTGACATATATATATTTTCCATTGATACATTCGATGTATTCATTAATCGTTCACGGCGTATAAACATCGAGAAGCAACAAGAAAATGTTAATCACGAATTTTCAACTATTTCAATAGTCCTTTTCAAGTGATACAATTAGTAACAATTGTTACTAATTGTATCACTTGAAAAGGACTATTGAAATAGTTGAAAATTCGTGATTAACATTTTCTTGTTGCTTCTCGATGTTTATACGCCGTGAACGATTATATATATATATAATATATATATATATATATATATATATATATATATATATATATATATATATATATATATATATTTTTAATGAATATCAATAGACTTAATTGAAATTCTAAAAGTGGAATTTTAATGAATGTATTGTTAAAGACCTTGTGTTAAATAATACTGTTACTTTAGGGAAGAATGCTACTTCAGAGGAAATAACATAAGTTACTATCTTGAAGTGATTTATGGTCAAATGTATGTATTAGTATGTATTTAGCTACGCAGCCGTGTTATATCGAGATATAATGGCTGAAGCCTTATAACATCTCAGTTTCATTTGTATCTTTATTCATATAGTGTTTGTTATATAGCCACCTTTTTATATATTAGTATGTTTAGCCCGACTAATTCGATAGTTTCTCTTTACGATGTTATTCTTATTCAAATATAATAATTTTATATTCAAATAGTTGATAATGAATAATCCATTATTGATAAATAATTATTGGATCTGGATCAAAGAAAAGAGGAAATTATTTTGATATTTCGCTAACTATACTGTTAGCATCTTCAAAAGATTACTTTATTTATTAATTATTTCAGCAACAACATTTAGTGTCCACGGTGAATAAAATTTTTAAAACTGAAATATTTTGTTTTGCAAAATATTATGAAAGTTTTTAACATTAAGCCAAATTTTCTGATAATCTATTTACTTCATGAATATCAATTAGAAAATGTTTTATTACAAATTAACTTTTAACATACATATTTTACAGCTTATTTGCAATGTATTTTTTAGATTTGTGTTAAATTTGGGAATCAGAGATCAAAAGCCAAGACCACTAAAACAGTGAATTACTAAAAGATAGAGTACACAGATTTTGCTTCTATCAGAAGATATCTGATAGCAATCAGAATTATCACCTATCGTTGATAATAATATAAAAACGAGGAATAAAAGAAACAGCCCAAAGTTGAGTGCCAACAACACTTGCTTGTGATATCCCGTACAGGCTTTCATTCGGAATAAGCTTCCAACTGATATCTGGCTAATCCGTTATTTAATTTGTTTGTCCATGCCAACTTCTTTTGATCATGTTGACGAAGAGTTTTCTGTCGATGTGCCTGAGTCAGCTAATGCTTTAGCGACTGCGAGTTCTCAGTCAATGGATAAAGCGCATGCACTGAAATCCCAAGGTACCAAACAGTCTGCATTGTTTTCGACTTCCTCTTTAAATATCACTATTGATTCAGAATTGGATAACTCTCTTTATATATCAAAACTAGCTGATATTAACAATAAATCATCACTACAGCTGACATCTAATCACACCACCACTAGACAATCCGCAAGTAAATCATCCGCCGTCCGGTATTTTTGCAAGCAGGTAATTTACATTTGTTTCTTTTTAAAATTTCGTTTTACATTTTAATGTTTATTTCAAATAAAACACAATAATGTAAATAATATTGTTATCGGGAATTTTTATTCGTTCGGTTTTCGTCTATTGATTGATGTCATCTATCACTGCACTGCTCCGAAGCCAGTACACGCATTAATACAACAATGCATTTAAAATTGTACACGCATTTATATGATATACTTTTCTGTTAAGATCAATTATAATTATTAAGATCAAATCAGATCAGGTAACTTAGTCTACGTTTTTAAATTATTTATAAATTAAAAATATTGATAAATAAAAATTAAATAATGAATAATTTATAATTTTTATTAGATTTTATATTACTTATATCAAGTTATATTTAACATTTAAATTTAAAATAAAAGTCAATTTTTGTGAATTGACACATAAATAATAGACATGTATCAGAGTAAAGATTACAAGTCATCAAAAGGAACTGCTATGCTTTCAGGTTTTGACCCTATTCCTCGAGCCAACATAGTAGCGGGGCTATAGACGTGCTAAAGACATATTTCTTCTGATGAAATTTGATTATATAGTGTGTCTTATTCTAATATAAAATATTATATATTATTCATCCATAAATTTTTTCCGCTAATAATTTTAAATTTGTTTTAATAATATTGTGTTAAGTTATATTTTAAAATTTTTTGATGATATTTTTATAGTAACCAAGTTTAAAATTTGTATCTATTAAATTATTTTAATGATATTGAAGAAAACCAATACAAATTGTTGCAATTCTTAAAATTTAATTATTTAATGCATTATATTTTATATTATATGGTATGCATGAATGCTCATGCAAAAATATGTTTCTTGTAAATTTAAATGTCATCTTTACGATATAAATTAATAGTAGTTTTAGTTAATGTTAATTTAATGTTCATATCTAGATATACACCTTCTTTATCATTAATATTGGTTTTGTTAAGAATAAGGCTTTCTGGATAAATGTGCTCACTAATTGAATAAAAATTATTAGAATTAAATACACATATATCATTAAAATATCGAAACATATATTTCATATCTTTATATAATTTAGATTTATTTTTTAAACAGTTATGAACAAATTCATATTCTATAAAGCTTAAAAATAAGTCAGCTATAATTGGGCTACTTTTACCTCATTTTGGAACACCTTTTACTTGTCTAAATATAGATGTCCGTACTTTTAAATAATTTTGATTTATCAAAATATTTAAGGATTCTATTAATTCAATTTTATCCATATATTTATATTTATTTGATGGCTTAATTTTTGTTAGATAGGCGTTATAATTATTATAACATATATATGTATATCTTTTTCCGAATATAAGGTTAATTAATTTTACTAACGCTTCTTTAATATCTACTAAATCTAGATTTGTATAAAGAGTACTAAAATCGTATGTATTTATATTTTGAAAATTTATTCCTTTTGTCTGTTCTAAAAATTCTTTTGTAGAATTAATACTGAAATAGTGTTTTATACCAATATTAATTTCGATTACCTTGCAATATTTTTTAAAATGTGCTTTAATTACTTTAAGTATTTTATTCATATAGACAGAAAGTGGTTTTAATGTACATTTAAAAGCACTACATATGAACCTAGGTTTTATTGGATTTTTATGTAATTTTGGATTCCAATATAATATAGGTATAGTTTTATTATCTGATTCAACCTTTATACCCTTTTTATCCATTATAGAACAGTGACTTGTAATAATTGTTTCTAAACTCAACTCACTACGTTCATATGTTGCGTTTACATTTAAAAAATATATTATCGATATTTTCATATTTGCGATCAAACAACAAAATTAGTTAAGAAGATTACTTTTAATTTGCAAATTATTAATTTTCGTTCAAAAATATGAAATTGTTTTAATCTTTCAAAAATGTGTGTTACTCTTTTGAGTTGAATAAATTGTTAAGGTCAGAATAATGTTTTAATTTTTGTTAAATCCGCATTTACTGCATTTTGATGTTCCTTTTCTTTTTTGGTAAATGAAATAAAAATTATTTTTTAATATCATAAACTCAGAAAGGTGTTATTAAGTATATTTCAACTTCTTTAAATTAGACAACAATGTAATTTTATCTTTATAAAAACGCTAAAGCTGGTGGCGTCAGATAATAGAGGAGACTTGTGTCGATGCTCGAAATGAGCTTTTCGGACCGAAAGATTTCACTAATCCGGTTCGAAATTAGGTTCTCAGCTAAACTTTTAGAAGCATTATCATCATTCGCAAGTGTTGTGCCTGCTATTTTATTATTTTTCATATGATATTAATCATATGATATTTTATGATAGTTCACACTGTCTTATAAAATAAATAAATTTTAATTTGTCTTAATACATTTTCCGCTGCATCAAATGCTTCACGTTTTAGTACACACGCTGAATATTATATTTACAGATGCACTTAATATTTCTGCCAATTTTTTGTTTGTCGTTTGTATTCGTTTCTTTCGAATTTGGGATTTTTATAGATCCCAAATTATTTCAAAGCCTTAGTATATAGTAACTGCTTATCAGAACTCTGCTCAGCTTCGTTGTTAACTTGATAGTATACTCATTTTTGACGCATCCTTCAAGCACAACAACTCTTAGATGTAGTTGGTCGTCGTTGATATGATCTGAGTAACTAATTTTGTTGCTTGCTTCTTTAATTATAAAATTATAATCATTTCAAGGAGTAAACTTTATATAATGATGATTTTATTAACAACGTTGATCCGATGCTCTTGGTTTAAACTTATTTTCTGAGATTAAGATTGGATTTTAGCATTTTTATATATAATGTTGTAAATTTTAACAGTATTTCATATGTATTTAAGCTTATATATAAGCTTTAATTAATAACATATTGTTTCAACTATGTAAAGTATTTGTTGTATTTACTATTTAATTGTTCATTTTTTCCGATCAGCAATTTCATTATTACCATCATTGCTTGTTAAAGCAAAACAATGGAGTTTGAACTTTGTAAGACTAACTTATTCACAGTCAACAGCATACATATTTATTATATTGACGATACGCTTCGACTTTATCAATATTTTAAAACAATTTATTGATTACGATTTCTGCTCGTACAGTAATGATGCTCTTTTATCAGAATTTGCAATTCTACATTTTCTTTACCTTTTGCATCGTATAAGATAAGTTAGCTTGTAAATTGAGACATAAGCTGTAAACGTGAATTAGTTTGCTGTTCAAGAAAATGAGCAGCATACACAGAGCACAAAACAGCGTTCTTTGCGTTATAGTAGTAGAAATGATTGAAAAATCCATTCTTTTTTAATTCATTACATCGAATAATAAAATCGTATAATAAAAATTTCAAACTAGGAAAACGGAAAATTCAAACTGGCAACTCTCTGAAATGACGGTTTGGGATAAGTTACTCCTGTATCAGCAGGCATTGATCACGATTTGCCGAATGTATCTTTAAATGATCAATAAAATTCATTTTTTAAACGAAAAAGCTGAATTATTCAAATAATCTTCAGAGTTGACTCCGTTGTTTCCCTTTACTTAGCATAATAATATACTTGTGAAATATATTGATTGATTCCACTATCAATTAATTATTATCGTTGCTAATTTTTTAATCAATTTTCTCTCGTTAATGTTATAAATTTCTATACTCTCCTCTGTTTAGCTAAACAGCATACTTGACAGTAAGCCACCAATTTCACGTGCGAAAGTTCAATCTATCACAAAATCCGCACTTGCAGCCGCGATTTATTATAAGCATGTCGTGTGTAACATCGAAAAGTTTATACAAAGGGTAAGCAATACTTCATCTTGATTGATTTATATGAATATCATTTTTTTCTGTGTTATGCATTACAAATGCTTTTATTTATTTGATGAATGTCAATATTCCATATTGACTACTTTATTCTGTCCGATCTTTTCACTTTTAATTTTTAAGTTTTCGATTACAAAAAGAAATAGTTTATGCTTCCAATTTGCTTGCTAAACAGACGAATGAGCTGATTATTCTTTTTAACAAAATGATTATAGACATTGAGATGTGCATCATTTTATTTTAAACTATTGCAGTAAGCGTAAAGAATTTGTCGTACATAATGTTAGCGAGCAGCATTAATAGAAGAAACGAATATGAGTTGAAATAACTATATTACAAACATAAGCATAGAACACAAACATAATCAATAATGAACGGGGAAATAATTCGCAAAGATAATAAAATGTAATTTCTTTAAAGACAAAATAAGTGAATGCCTTGACGGTATTATGACATTTGCTTGTAGAAAAAATACGATACTTAACATTAACATCAAACACGAAAACAAAAACAAGAAAACAAATCATATACGCAAATAAAACGAATTAATAATTATACAAAGGGCATGGTATAAGCGTTTAATACAAAAATGATAATTAGTAGGGAGCATTAACAAAGATCATCGATGTGAATAACCCAAAACGTAAATAAATAAGTAGACATTTGCATAAATAAAATTGAAACAAAGACGAACTAAATAAACAAACAGGAAAACACGGGATTAAAAATAGATAAATATACTTCTTTTTGGAAAATTTACATTTTCAAGCACAGAACTAATGTAAAAATGCTTATGTTCATAACATCAGATAATTAACAGATATAATAGTGTTACATAACAATAGGGATAACACTAGAGATATTCACACACAATGCATTGCAAATCAGACCACTTAAGTGAGACTACATTTTGTATTATACGCTAATTTATTAATAGAAATATGTTAAAATATTAAAATAGAATTTCTTAAGCATAAAACACTACTATGTTCGTAAGTTTCTGACTCTTTTCCTCAACCCAAAGCAGCCGAGTCAAATATGCAAGCGAATGATGTATTTCCTCTGATTAATTTAAAAATTTAGATTAATATCTTATTCTAACTTACAATATTAAAGAGTTTATATTTATTTTAATATTGGGTTGCTTGTTTATATTTTTCTATTTTCTGTTTGATGATATTTGTATAGTAACCCAGTTTAAAATATGTATCTATTAAATTATTTAAATGATTTTGAAGAAAGCCAATATCATTACATATTGTTGCAATTCTTTAAAATTTCATTATTTAATGTATTATATTTTATATTATATGGTATGCATGAATGCTTTAAATATGTCATATTTACGCTATAAATTTATCATGGCTTATATTGATGCTTAACCAAATTGGATTGCACCTTTTTTGTTGATTACGTACAAATCAAAGGAGTTTAAATCCTCACCAATCGTACCTGTAAAAATATTTCAATATTTTTTGTTCTGCAGGTTAATTAAAGCGTTCACTCTTACACTTGCAAAGTTGTTTGTTTGTCTGTTGTCATTAAAAAAGGCTATACATGACAAAACATGCATTTAAGTCTTCTAAATGATTTAGTGATATATAGTTTTATTGTTATGTGAATTACTGTTCAGTTTCGTGCATTTTTAATTATTTACTTGTTTGAAGAATTTTACACAAAAATAGCATAACTTAGTTTAAATTTGATTAAATACGTTTTAATGATTTAACTGGGTAATTGACGTCACTATATGTTCTGTTCTGATGTACGGGAATTACTCTTTAGAGAGTAAAATGTAACCTGACCCTTCATAGATGGATATCAATTTATTAATATTGATAATACTTGTGTTTGCAACTCACGAAATTTTTTCTAATATATTTAACGGATTTTTAAATGAATGTGTAATTATCCTTATTTGTATGTTCATTTATTGAAAATCAGTAAAGTTTAAGAATTTATTGTAGATAGAGCATGATTTCTCCACGGAGTTTAAAACCTGTGTTTTGTTTCGCGTGATTTACTTTATTTAACCTGACCGTGAAACTAAAAGTTCCACGATTAAGCTACTAATTTTATAATGTTTTTTTAATAATCAATTTGTTTCAAATAATAGGGCAATTTGTCACAGAAGATTTCCCAAGTTTATTGTCCTTTATTACAATTTCTATCCTCTCACTTATGAATAAATATTATCATTTCTGGATAAAGCTTTTATCCAAAAGTATCGTTTGTTCTTAAGATATTTCGACGCCATCATCATAAGTTCTGTGTAAATCTAATGATATGCCATAAAAGTAACAACCTGTGCCATAAGTTGCAAATGTAAATAGTGTAAGAAACTTTTAATGATCTGTTCTAGACATGCCGCCATTCTGAATGCTTAAGCCAACAAGAAAAGTTTACCAGAGTCTTAAATGCTAGTGATTGTTTTTCTCTTCAATTTCTCTATCTTTTAGCCCGCGTCGTCTTAGCGACTTGTATAAATTGTTCTTTCAAATTATACATATTTTTTGCATTTAATCAATATTTTTTTTATTCGCGAATTGTGCTTTTTTAAAATTAATTCCAAACGTTTTGTTTAGTGCAAAAATGAATACAAATTGTCGGGAATTTATCTAATTGATTCGATTGTCCGTCAATCTCGTCATGAATGTGGAAATTTGAAGGATCCATTCGGACCTCGATTTAGCAGGAATATTGAAAATTCTTTCAAATGCATGCATGAATGTACACTTGATGATAAAAGAAAAGTTCTTAGACTTCTCAGTCTCTGGCAAAGGGGAGCAGTATTTCCAGATGAAAAGATAAACTTCTTATCAAAGATAATAGTTGATTTATGTTCTACTTCTTTACTGGATGACAGTGCGGTATTTGTTGATACACCTGACGACGACAATTTAAAAAGAAAGGATAGTAACCGAGGTGATGGCCGATATTTGCTTTCAAAAGATAGATTGTCGTTAAAGACCAAAACACAATCTCGACAATCGTCCACGACTGATAAGGAAACATTAAAAGATTGCGATGAATCTAATGATGATGATGATAAAGTGCAAGAGCTGGACGATGCGTTGACTAGTCTTCATCACGCGAAAAAATCCGGTATCGATATTAAATCACTGTTGGTGGGTAAGGATGGAAAATTAAGGAATATAGACAGTTCACTTATCCGTCAAATTCACAAGTTGACAGCACAATTACTAAATAACGAGGACGTTAATCCAGGTATATTTGAAAATTCTCTCCTCTTTACATTTACTAGTATGTTTTTCTAAATGGTGTGAGTTTTTTTATTGATTAAGACCACCGTCTTCACCATAATAAATCATACTGGTTTATTGGAAAATATGTTGCCTTTTTGGCGTATATGCAGGTACATACTTGCATGTACTTGCATTGTCGTAAACATATTAAGTCAATGTATTTATTTACGTATTTTGATATCTGCATTGTCGTATTTGTATCTGTTTTGGACGTAATCATGTATATACTTGGTGCATGCAAGCGGTTTTGACATTTGTGTTGGGACACGTAGCGGTATTGACACGTTTTTTCTGAAGAGTAATTGAAATCTTATGTAATTTTATCTGTTGTATTCTTGTTTTACAACCCTTTGTTATTTTGTTCTTCTATACCTCTGTAGGTATAATCAATACTTGATTTGTAGTATATCGTTTTCTCCACAATCTTTGACTAGGAAATGTAAGAAAATTTAATTAACCTCACATTTGGAAAATTATTACAACATGCATATGCTATAATAATCGCAACGCCTATCTAACAAAAATTCAATATATTAATGGATATAAATACAAAAATAAAATTGAATTTATAGAAGTTTATATAAAGATGTGAAATATATGGTCAGATTTATTGATGATATTCGTGTATTTAATATTAATTTTTATTTAATAAGCGAACAAATATATCGAGGATATGAACATTAAATTAACATTAACTAAAACTACTATTAATTTATATCGTAAAGATAACATATTTAAATTTACAAAAAAATCATATTTTTGCATGAGCATTCATGCATACCATATAATATAAAATATAATATATTAAATAAGAAATTATTTAATTAATAATTAATAATGCTTATTTTTCTCAGGGATGACTCGAATTAATATGATATCATATAAATATATGAAATATATGGTCAAATTTCTTGATAGTATACGCGTATTTGACGCTAATAAAGTTTAATCAATAAATGAACAAATGTATCCATATTATTTGATTCTTAATTAAAAATAAAACTATTTATCATTATTTATTGATGATAAATATATATTAATCTAGATATTACCATTAACTTGTATTTCAAAGATATCATTTGAATTTACAAGGAATATGTTTACACGAGCATTTATGCATATCAATTTATTTTAACATTAAATAACGAAATTTTAACTTATCGTTATAATATTTAACAATATTGGCTTTCTTCAAAATAATTTCATAGATGCACATTTAAAACCAGCTTACTATAAAAATATCATCAAGCAGAAAATAGTAAAATATGTAAATCAACACAATAATATTCAAAATAAATTTAAAATCATTAGCATAAATTTTTATGGATAATAAATAATATTTTATATTAGAATAGGATAGTGATAATCAAATTTTATCAGAGGAAATACGTATAGTATCTATTTAATCTTGATGCAATGTTGGGTCGATGAATATGGCCGAAATTTGATAACATAGCACTTCTGATTTATATAATTGTTACCAACTTATATGATAATGCTCCTAAGTTTGTTTGTTACTCATGTTATATACTTCGGTCATAATATGCAAACATGATTATAGAATTATAGATTTTATTCAAAAATGTTATGTTTATGTTATAAAATACTTTTACCTCGTAGTGAATATTCTTCATATTTTTAATCAAACGCAAATTAACAATTAAAAAACTCAAATCGTAATAATTGGAAATAACAAAGTGACATTTAAATTGTACTTTAATATAAATTTAAAATTACTTTATCGTGTACGTTTTTTTGCGCTAACAACTATTGTGTGTTTTTATTTAATATTTTAAAATAACTAAGATTTGATTAGTATTTAGTATTTATTATTATTTATTATTATTTAGTATTTTTGATCCATTTATTATCATTTTTTACAATCTCCTCTGTAATGTAGCTTCATACAGCCTAAATGATGATCCTGTTCGATAACAGAGTATATCTATTTAGAAATTTCATTAATTGTATTTCTTTATTGCTGTTACTACATAATTATACAAACCAAATGACTCATTGACATTGTTTATTTTAAGCGAAACGGCGTCTAGATAATTCATCACCTACCACAGAGCAGACAAAGACAAAAAATCACAAAAACAGTAGCTATGACGATATTCAGATATATAATAACGTTAAGCGTCGGGATGAATTTGATCGACAAGGATCAGGACCTATGGGTAAATGTGAATCTGAACAACTACCTCCATCTTTCTATCCTGGTGCCCTAGGATGTTCAAATTTTATTCAAAATCAGTCACAACTACATCCAAGTAATTCTAATTATTTTGGGTCTATATCACTTTCTACACATCAACCATCTTTGATATGTGCTGAAGATACGGACAGCATGATGTAAGTTTATCAGCAATTTTTTATATCAGTAATGCCAAAAAAAATTATATTTTCGAAATTTGTTCAATTATTCAAATTCTTGGAGTTAGGCAACCACAAGGAAATCAATAATACATTCTGTTAAATATTTAATCTTTATTGTATGGTAGGATTAAGTAAGTGAGGATGATGTCAGTGTGCAAGAGAATCTACATGACATTGTCCAATTTTAGAACTTAATACAACTACTGAGCTTGTAACTATAGTTTTATCACTTTATAAAATTACCTCCGAATTTAATGTTTCTTCAAAAAAATAGATTTTTTACTAGCACACGTGTTTATTGTTTTGCTTGATGTTTATGGATAGTTTGTTTCATTTCCAATAGTGTTTGTGTTCAAGTTTTCAAGGAAACACGATTTTCTATACACCTCAATGCATGTATATTTATAAATAATTGAGCCATCTACCTTTAATAATTATAAAAAACGAACATAGAGCAAAGTTGATTTTTAAAGGATAGATATTAAACTATCGTGGTTACTAAACCAAACTACAATCGCAATAATAATTGACTGAGCCTTAACAAACTTTAACGTTTTTGTCAGAGTGTGTGTGATTTAGATAAATCAAAATTGTGTTCGGCGAATGGTTTTATAACGTACTTGTAAATTAACAACTTGATTGATTTAATAATATTTCGTTTAAATGCAGTAATCTTCAAATTATATGTAGTAAATATACTGCACTACATTATTCATGATATTTTACAAAAAGCATGTCATTTTTTAAATGATGCAAAGTTAGAAATATTCAGATCAAATGGTTTGAAGATCAAATAATTTTAGATCAAATGGTTTCTGCGTTTAGATTGAACATTTTAAAAACAAATTACGTTGTTCGTTTTCAATGCCGGTAATATAGCATGTATTTATAAGAGTCAAGTAAATGTTATATTGTACGTCAAAGAAGAGTATTTAATTTCAAGAAATTTTCAAAATTATAGAACTTGATAAGTTGCAGAAACGTTTGTTTTGATCATTGCCAAAAGCAATTGGTTTTTTCAAAAAAATGGTAATTGTATCCTAATGTATTATTATTAATGGTAATCATTATTATTAAATTATTATTATTACATTATCATTATTATTAATGGTAATAATATCCTTTTATTTTTTGCATATTTTATATATTTGCGATTAAATTTATGTTTTAACTAACGTAAATAAATTATGTTAATTTCATATTTTTTTAATATTGTAGAGTGTGAATTACAATTAAAAATCTGCTGTCAGTTTTTAATTGTTTGTTAATGCCGTATGTTAGCAGAATTATTATTTTCCTAATTTATACTCTATATTTATGTTCAGAAATACTATACCCTTTTATAGATTTATTTATTGGCTTAAATGTATATATATTTTGCGTCAGAAAATTTCCTTTATATATTTTTTATAATGAAATATCTTTATTATCACATTTTCCGAAATAGTTTTGAAAACGGCGTTCATTAGTGCTTACATTAGAATAATATCCTTTTGTTGTAATTTGAGATTAAGTTGTTATAATTAATATTTTTTTATTGACTATAACAGTTAATCAATAGTGATGACAATCAATTGCTATTAATATTCTTACTTTATTCTTGTTTGTATTTGATTGATTGCTTTTAGGATTCCATCCGCACAATTGAATCAGCAGCAAATGATCACTGATATGCGTCAACAATATCAGAATGCATTTCCACAGCATCCCCAAACGTTTTCTAATGCATTTGTACAATACCAGCACTATTTCCCACAAGTTAGTATTTTCTTACTGATTTGCATGTCATATCACATTTTGCTTTTATTTTTGTTAAATGATTATTTTCATTAATTATTTTAGTGTATTAATATTCACGATTTTTTTAAATATCAATTGTAATAAATGTGTCACAACTATTTTTCCTATTATTATTTTTTGCATATTTTATATATTTGCAATTAAATTTATGTTTTAACTAACGTAAATAAATTATGTTAATTTCATATTGAAAGTACATGTTTTTGCATTATTAGATTAAATGTGAACTTGTATTTTTGATTCTGCGGTATTCGTGAGAATTCTGAAATATTAAAAAGATTGTAAAATAGCTATTTAGCTTATATATTTTTTCACATAAATTCTTTTATTAGTTTCTCTTTCCAGTTTCTTTTTAATTTGTTCGTGTATCAGGTTCGTTTATCAAATTGTTGATTAGGCTTGTTTCCCAGTTTTGTTTATCAGGCGTGTTTTTAAGTTTTGTTTATCGCAGTTGTTTATCATGTATTTAACAGGTTCATTTATCATGATTGTTTATCAGGTTTATTTAACTTGTTAGTATATCAGGTTTGGTTATCATGTGGGATTAAGTTTGTTTATCATGTTGTTTATAATGTTTTTTATCATGCGTTTATCAGTTCGTTTATCAGGTTTGTTTATCATGTTCGTTTATTAAGAACATTTATTGTGAACGTTTATTAAGAACGTTTATCAGGGTTGTTTATCAAATTTGTTTATCAGATTTGTTTATAAGATTTGTTCGTAAAATTTCTTTATCAAGTTTGTTTATCAGGTTTGTTTATTAGGTTTCTTTATCATGCTTTTAACATGTTCGTTTATCAGATTATTTTATCAGTTTTGTTAATCAGGTTTGTTTATCAGGTTCGTATTTCAAATGTGTTTATCAAGTATGTTTATCATATTTGCTAATCAGGTTCGTTTATCAGATTTGTTTATCAGGTTTGTTTATCAGGTTTGTTTATTAAGTACGTTTATCAGGTTTGTTTATCTGGTTTGCGTACCAGATTTGTTTGTCAGGTTTTGTATATCAGGTGGGCTTATCATGTTTGTTTATCATGATTTCTTATAAGGTTTTTTATCATGCTTTCTTATAAGGTTTCTTTATCGTGCTTTTATCATGTTTGTTTATCATGCTTATCAGGTTTGCTTATCAGTTTCGTTTACCAGGTTCGTTTATCAGTTTCATTTATCAATTTTGTTGATCAACTTCTTTTATCAGGCGTGTTTATCAGGTTCGTTTATCAGGTTTATTTATCAATTTGTTGGTTCATGTTTGTTTATCATTTTTCGTTATCGTGCTTGTTTATCAGTTTTGTTGATCAAGTTCGCTTATTAAGTACGTTTATCAGGTTTGTTTATCAGGTTTGTTTATCAGGTTTGCTTCTCAGTTTTGTTTATCAGGTTTGCTTCTCAGGTTTATTTATTATTTTTTTGAATCAGGTTCGTTTATCAGTTTTGCTGATCAATTTTGTTTGTCAAGTTCATTTATCAGTTTCTTTTTGGTTCAATTAGTTTGTTAGTTTATTTGCTTCGATTGTTATTTTTATAAAAGATATAAGCAACCTGTCTTTACCGAAGTTTATTATATATTACAATTAAAATATATAAAATAACAAAAAAGTAAATTATCAAAATATATAAAATAACAATATAAATCAAAAAGTAAATTTTTGATAAAAATGAAATTGTAATGCTATATGTATTAGCTTGTATGTAATAGCTTGGATTTTTGCTAAAAATATTTTTATTTTGCAAAGTACTGATATGTTCTTTATAATATTAGTTAGTTTTGTGTTAGACATTTTTAATAAGATGTTGTATAATGTATGTTGGCTGTGATTTAATTGTATAATTACTTAATTAAATTGTAGTCCAATTTGCTCGAGGTAAGTTATCTTTATTTTTGAATTGGATTAAAAATCAGTGTCGTAAGTTGTTAAACAAATATGTTGCATGCTCTTAGCCATATTTCATAATCAAATTTTTTTTGTTTTTAATATTTTTTAATGTTGCTTGCTTTTTATACGTTTTTAAAATATCATATCTAATTTTGATTCAAGTGCCTAAACACTGAGCAAACATGTTCTGATTTTTTTTAATTAAAACATGACATGAATGTAGAATGCAAGAAAATGTTTATTAAGTTTCATTGTTCAAGAAGACAAATACGTTAATATTTAAGTTTGTAAAACAGCAGTTATTTTCATCAGTTAAATCAAGCTCGTCACCGTTTTCAAGTATATGCTTTACCGTACTTCACTGGAAATAAAATGCAAAATTCAAAAGGAAAAGTGTAGTTTGTTGCTTAATGATAAATTAAAGAGCTTTAGACTGATTTCATTTGTTCTAATATATTTTTTGTTTTTTTTTGCTAACATATTAAGACGTAAAAATATGATTTTTCTGAACACATCTAGAAAGTGTAAAGTAATAAAATAGCATATTATGTGTATTATATGTGATACATATAATATTACTATATACATTATTTTAATGTATATTTATCATAAATCAGTTCCGAAAATCGATACAGATTTAAACGTCTTAGGGAATGTGAAAACATATAGTTAACTTTATCCAATGAAATAAAACGTTTTTATAATTAACTGAACGATTGTGATCAGGAAGTAGTAATTATAAGTTACCAAAAATAAATTTGCAATCAACATATTATTTTGATAACCTAGCTATCATCAAGATTAGCGAGCCAAACAAAGTGTTTCATAATCTTTGTTTAGTTTTTATATCTGTTTAATTGCGCTATCGCTCACATAAATGAGAAGTATAAAGAACTCCAAAGAGAAAGAAAACATGAATTTTGCTTCCCAGTTGTAAAAGAAAGTTGTAATTATTGCTTAGTTAGCCTCGTTTAGTGTAAAACCAAAATATTGCAGTTTAATTAAAGGGAATTATTTTATTAGGTTCCAACTAGTGGTTAATACGTATTGTTGATTTACGGCTTTAAATAGATAGTGAAAATATGAATTTATTACCAATTAAAGAATAAATAACTCTGTTACTTTATATTGAATTTTGCATGTCAATTTGTATAACAATACTTTTTTTAATTGTGAGATGATATTGTAACGTAGTTTCCAGTACTGCAATTGAACCATTTGTAAATATTGATATAAATGTATTAATATCAAATTTAATTTTTTTTAAAAAACTCGGATGCTTAATAAAGTAGTAGGTGGATGAAGAAATCAGTGATTACATAACTAGAAAAATAAATTTTACTTTTTAAATCAGTTTCATTTGTAAACGATATTAGTAAAGTGGATATAAGAGGTAAAGTATATAAATATTGCCGTCTACTGATCCCGTTCACACTTAATGTTCGGTTTTGTAATAATAATGATGATGATGCTATTCTATGGTGATGCTGTTCCAGATTTTGTGTTTGACTGCCGTATTCGATAAAGACAGTATAATACTTGTAAGAAAAGATGATGCACTCGTCTACAATTATCTCGTATTTAGAAACACGGTTACAACACACCTTGTAATTCCTCATAAAGTGGTAAGGTGCCAACATCAAATATCGCATCAAACGAGCACGTAACTAGCATTTTCGTCTTTTAATGACAAAACACTTTATTTTGTTTCACTTTAACTGAATACACATACTTTCTATAAAAAACGTTTTTCTTTGTCACTCAAAGTATCAAAATCATCAAACGTGACTGCATAAACTGTTTGTTGTGATTGTTTGTTAATGCGATTTGCAAAGCGAAAATTAATTATTTATTAATGATAATATTTTTATCCACGTAAAGTATTATATCGAAATATTCAAAACTTTTACAGCTATATGAGTCGTTTTATTTATTTTCCATAAAACTATTTTATTTTAATATTTTCTTTTAATGAATCGTCTTTTTCGAAAAATCTCATTTGTTTTTGCTTTCTTTTACGAAAATATTAGAAAATGTATCTTTATTAATTGCGCTTTTCGTTTACTAGCGTCTGGAAAGTAACGAGCTGGTCCTCACTGTTGATGGGAATCTGCAACAGCAACCACAAATGCAGCTGACAACTTCATCGGATATTATTGATATGAGAACATTAACATCACAACCATTAAATCCGTATATCGCCGCAGCAGCTTTTGATTCTAATCAGATACCTACCTTGAATCATTCTGTCGCAGCAGCCGCTGGATTTGCACAGTCCACCGCTATTACAAATAATATGTCGCATATAATACATGACCGCCAACAGCCGCTCTATCAACCAATAAATTACGCGCAATCAGCTGGACCATTACCGCCACAGTCAGCTATATTTCCTAATGATAAAGATCGAATTTCGTATAACATCATGGCGTCACAAGCTAATAGCATGCAGAATCAGCCAAACGATATGCATGCCTCATTATCGCGTATTGATGCTGACATGTTTGGTAATGCACACCCGAACTTCGCTAAGGCTTCACAGCTTCAATACGATTTTAGTCAGCCGCCCCCAAATTTTATAATTAAACAACCTAGTCAACAGTATCAGCATTCAGAAAATATAAACGAAATGAATTTTAATGATGGTAATAATATAGTTCAACAGACTAACTTCAAAACTGATGGTACCGCCAATCGGTTGACTTCGAAACCTTTATTACCTACGCCTAACTTTGCTCATAACATTTTAACAGTTTCAACAAGTTCTGCAGCAGACCAGAATTCTGCTGTTAACTATAAACAAACGGATATTATATCCGATCAAATGTTTCATTCAGCACATCCCTCATCAAATATGATTGCTAGTTTTCAACAAAATAATAAATCATGCGGTGCAACAAGTGCAGTTAATACATCCATTGTTTCACATCAGCAAGTCTTCGCTTCTTCTGACGATCGTCAGAGTGACTTAATGACAATTCCAGACAAGGATGAACGGCAAGCTGTTAAAAACCCAGCTCATTTACATGCCTTTTTACCAGAAAAACAGAGTGTAGTTGAATCCACTGAATTTACAACCAATAAAGTACCGGATACTGCTGCTACTATTTATGAAGACCATGTTTCGACAATCAACAACAATTTGGCAAAAGATGATAACATCCATTGTTCATCGACTATGCTAGCTCGTTCGTCTTCTGAATTTAAAACAAAACCCTCACACGAAAAGGTAAAATACATAGAATGTGTATTGTTTTAAAAATTATAATACTTTTAGACATCTGTTCTACCTATGACGAATAGTAGTTTGCGATCTTCGTACAATGTACCTGAGCAGATCATTCAACCTTCGAATTCGACATCATGGATAGATAATCAGCAAATACAACACTGTAATATAAATAATACACTGTGTAATGATGAGAGACCTAGACGACTGAGTCTTAACCAGAGAATAGAGGCTGCCGTTCGCTCACAACAAAGAAACACAACATCGAGCAGAAAGTCGCATAAGAGTTTATTTAAAGACCGTAGCAGTGAACGGTCTACTCGTAAGGAAAGAGGTCGCACAGCAAATTCTTCTAACGTCATCAGTTCATATCTTACTGATGACAGTCGTCATCACCATTATCGAAAGTCTATAAATAATGAGTCTCCTCCACGAGCACCTATATCTGATTTGGTACAACAGTTTCCAGCGTATGATAAAGATGAAAGACACAACCATCAACACCATCATCAACATAATCACAAACATATTCGTGATGAACGAATACGTGTAGATCGATCAAATCAAGATAATAGGCATATTCGTGATGACAGAGCGGTGTGCGAGCAGTACACCACTCCACATGAACAAAGTAGCGATGAACATATGTCTCAAAATCGACATGGTGACGATGATGACGAACGTAGTGTTGTTGAGAAACAGGGTGGTCACCAACGAATACACCAAAACGAACGATATAACGAAGACTCTTCTGTTGATCACCATAAAGAACAACCTGCTTTTACAGACCTTCGTCGCAGTCCAACTGCTGAAGCACAAAATCGATCAGTGATAAGAAGGTGTGTATAGTATTTTAATTTTATTTTTTTTGTTCTCATTTTTCTTTCTTTTTTCATTTTTGCGATGACTCGTATAGCTGTAAAACTTAATTATTTTGTAACTTAATTTTTTAAAATTAGAGCATATATTATCACCTAAAAATATATAATTATTTTTAAAAGCTATGCTTTAGAATAAAATTGGTTTTCTTTCGAATAAAATATGACATCACAATTTTTAAAACGCCGCTATATCATATTTTCGCTACCGAACTAGCACAAATACTTATAATATTGAAATATTATAGAAGAAGTATGCAAAATTAGCACACGCATATTAAACTCACGCAGATTTTACGAACGCAGATTTAACATACGTAGAATCTGCATGTGATAAATCTGCGTTGGGTCAATCTGTGTTTGTTAAAGCTTAGTTTGTTTAATCTGCGTTTG